>OMLM01013986.1:121285-150300 GCA_900302695.1 Helostoma temminkii | reverse complement strand
GTAACAGCGTTGTGACTCTAAAACATTTAAATGCTTTAAATGCTACTTACTTTTTTTAGTCATTACAAAATGTATGGCAGAAACACCTAGATGAAGTAATTCCTGAAGAAATTACGTGGGAGAGCTGTAACGTTGATGGAGGGGAGCTGATCGCTTACACGCTGCGGACCGATGACACGTTACTTTAAGATGGCATCTAAATGTTCAGTAACATGAGAAAGTGGAAAAGTTCATCCAAGAACAAGTTAACAGAGACAAAGAGCTAAGAAAGAGATAACGATAATACAAAGAAGAAGTTGAGAAAGAGAAAACGAATGAACAGAAGAAGCTAAGAGAGAGCAAACGATGATTAACAGAAGAAGTTGAGGAAGAGGAAACGGTGATGAACTGAAGTTGAGGAAGAGGAAACGGTGATGAACAGAAGACGCTAAGAAACAGTAAACGATGATAAAAGAAGTTGAGAAAGAGTAAACAATGATGAATAGATGAAGGTGAGAAAGAGTAATAGTACAAATGACCTTAAGATGAGATACACACTGTCTTACATAGGCAAAATACATGGAGACCTTGCTCTAAGAAAAGCTCAATTAAAAAAAGCCTATCAGTGATACGGAAACAAAATCAATGACTATGGGCGTCTAAAGTAGAGATTAATACCTTTTGTGTGAATAAATTCAATAAGATGAAGGTTTTATGATGAGTTCTTTACTCAGATCAGAGATGAGGGGCTGTAAAGATGTAGCGTAGGGAAAAACAATACTGGAGCAGCTTTGTGATCTGTTGAACCTGAATAGCTGGGACTTGCAGCGGACCTGGCTCCTTTCTCTCTTCATCACACAGATGTAACTCGACAGCCGAGGCCCGACGGGCAGACATAATGACGTCAGCCCTGTCTCGCTCGCGCGGAGTTGGGAGGGGGTGGAGGCACGCGGGGACGAGGGAGGAAGGAGAAAAAAACGGAACCATCATCAGCGCTCCGGCGGTGCGGGGTCACGAACTATGACCTTTAACAGGAGAAAACCAAAACAAATATTTTATAAAATAGCACAGAGCCCCAAATCTGTGACCGCCGTTTCCCAGAGGTAAGTTTCAGCCCCGGATTGAAAACCGTTTAAAGCGCTCAGAGATCCCGGATGATAAAATAGCGCAGCTAATCTCCCGGCTAGCCTGTTAGCTAGCCGATGCGGAGCTCTCCTCCTGCCCGACTCCGGTAGCTCGGCGTCCGCGAAGGAACATTAAAAGCTGGGCGCAGTCTTGTTATGCCGATATGCTTTGCAGACAGTAAAAGTCTCAATATGTAAAACCATTGTTGACTTAACCTGGACAAAATCAGACATGCTAAAATGACAAATCCAGGGAGGTGAACGGCTACAGACACTGCAGGTCTTGCTGCGTCTGCTCATATTAACTAGCATATTAGCTGGCTAACATTGCAAAGCTAACGTTATACTCGCTGCAGATGAACTCGACCCTTTTACCTTTGCCATCAAGGGTCGAAACAACAAATGTCACTACGACTTTATTCACAAAAGCTACATTGAAACATTCACTACCAGTGCATTAGCAGTTGCGCAGTTTGTTGCCTGGAAAGAAAAAATCTCAAACATATTTATCACAAGGATTCGTCTCTAGCGTTACTGGCTAACTGCCAGATTCTCCATTTTGTTCTGTGTTGTGATGTTTTTGGGGAATGAGGTAATGATAGGCATTATGTTTGACCAATCAGTGGGCACAATGAAGCAGCAAACTCCCCCTTTCTATAATAAATCTGTGCAGCGCTGCAGACACAATTAGTTTCCCTCCTATGATGTCAAAGTGTATTTTATTGGGGCAACCAAAGAAATCCAGAATCAAAAGTTGAAAAAAGTGAAATAAGGTGACTTTGGAAGCAGTATGTGCTGTCACCCAATGTTGTCAAGGACAACAACAGTTGAACAGTGTAGGGAAGATGTAGCGTGTGGGATGTACTAACCTTTACATGCCAACTGCATTCATGAACACAATGAACTTTAAAACTAAAGTGGGGATACTGAGTTCATGTTTCATCTGTTCACTAGAAGTTCTCTGCTCTGATTATTCTCAGTGTTGTTTCCAATGACTAGTAGAGCTTCTTTTTATGTAGTGTGCCTGTTTGTAAATATGCTGAAATAAATCTGAACCATAAAAAAATTTAAATTTAAATCTCATGTAAAGGTGCACACCAAATTGATTCCCTGTTGTTTTCTAAATAAAATGTGAGTAAAGCAAAGAAAAAAGTAGCTGTAATGTGCATGTAAAAAACAGTTAATTTGTATGGAGGCGTATTAGTTGCCATCTTGGACAACGTGCTTTCTCTTTCTTAGTGAAACACTGATCTCATGTTCCGGTCACACTCAAAGGTCATCGACTTGGACTGACATCACTGCCATCATATCAGCACTA
The DNA here is from genome assembly GCA_900302695.1 of Helostoma temminkii. Taxonomy (NCBI): domain Eukaryota; kingdom Metazoa; phylum Chordata; class Actinopteri; order Anabantiformes; family Helostomatidae; genus Helostoma; species Helostoma temminkii. Next base: position 147,879 of record OMLM01013986.1, on the reverse strand, counting down.
GATTTGTCACACAGCTATTTTGTTTAAGGCGTCTGGCAAATGGAAATTGTTGGATGGGTGTTCGTCATTCCATTCAGAAATTGCACTGCAGTATCAACATTATATTTATAGAAATGTACTAGTGTTCTCCTGGTCTTCTGGGGCGGTTTGCATTTGTGGTTGATTCATTTCTGTGGCACCCTTCCAGACAGACCTCACTAATGACCTTGCATCATCATGACAACTAGCCTGAATCTGCTCTCTCAGCAGAAAGTGGACTCTGATCCTGAGGCAGAGGTGAGTGTGTAGAGGGAGAGTTTCATGATGGACAGTTAGTCTCAGTTTTTCCATATAACACTTCCAGTATAAAGATGTTGTTTAATTGAACAAACTGTGGTACTTCTATGTTTGCCTGTGTGTTTAGTAGATGTTGACTTTATTGTTTTGTAGAAACAGACCTTCACCTGAAAGTTTCATGTTGTATTTACATAATGTGTTGTATAATATCCTTTACACTTATAAATCAGGGTAATTTGTTTTAAATTGTAGGTGCCATCCTCTCCCTCTGAGTCAGTGATGAGTTCATCTCCACAGCGTTTTCAGGTCATCTCCACTGAGCCTGCCTCAACACCACAGAGAATACAGGTAATAGAGAATGTGACACTGCTGCTAGCTGTTAATGTTGTCCTGCCTTCTGGGCCTTCTGGGCAGCACGTTGATGATACAACATGTGACATAGCTCTGTCACCTTCAACATCACTTTCTGCTGGTTTGTTTTTTAACCCCACTGGTGCATTTTTATTTTGACCTCCCTTTTTTCTGTCTCTCTCTTTAATCTCTACCATTCTCAGATTGTAACTGACCAGCAGACAGGTCAGAAGATCCAGATAGTGACAGCAATGAACCCGTCCAGTGTTCCTAAGCAGCAGTTCATCCTCACTACAGCTGACAGCTCGGGGGCAGGCAAGGTTATCTTGGCCTCACCAGACAGCAATAACACTAAGCAGCTCATTTTCACTGCTGCAGAGAGCCTGATGCCAGGAAGGATACAGGTATAATTTTCCCCATAAATTCACTGGCTGGTACAGTATGTAATGACACGTACAGAAAATCCACTTTGTCTTGATATTCGCTCCTAATGTCAAACAGTGTTAAAACTTCGATACGAACACAATCTTAAAGGCCTGTGGTTGACTTTTCTTTTCAGATTGTCACCGATCCAGTGTCAATGGAACGATTGCTAGGACAGTCTGGAGACTTGAGCCGACCACAGCCTGTGGAGTACTGTGTGGTCTGTGGGGACAAGGCTTCAGGTACTAGAGCTTACAGTTACAATACCTGCAAATGTGATATTTATTTTATTTGAGTGTTTATCACTCGGACTCAGAGACAGTGACTATCTGTGTCCAGGCCGTCACTATGGAGCAGTCAGTTGTGAGGGATGTAAAGGTTTTTTCAAACGGAGCGTGAGGAAGAACTTGACGTACAGCTGTCGCAGCAAACAGGACTGTGTCATAAACAAACACCACCGCAATCGCTGCCAGTTCTGTCGGTTGAGGAAATGCCTTTCAATGGGGATGAAGACTGAGTGTGAGTTTACATCCCAATTCACGACTCAACACATGTAGACCAAAGCACAGTTCCTCTTAGAACCCAATCAGGCATTATCTGCATATCAACAGGGACTTGAAGTTACACAGATGTGATGATTAACACAGCTGTGCTTCAGTTCATCAGCATTGTAGGAAGTCATACTGCATGAAAACAATTATTTAGTAATGCACTTTAATCAACTGAGAAAAATATTAAAGTTTACTCTAAGAGATTATTTTGATCATCTAGAAGGTATACTGTTATCACATCATTCGTAAACTAACAGTATATATAAAACTTAGTGTAGTATTAAGAAGTATTATAAGAAGTATTAAAATAGTATACTTGCAAGTATACTAGAAGTACATAGACATAAGTATATTTGCTATACTTGAAGTATACTTAATAAAATAAACTTTAAGTATACTACTATTTTGTAAGGGAAGTTTATGTGTTGTATAAACCACTGTTAGATCCATTTGTTTAGCTAATTATTTAGTTTATAACATTTATTGGACTTGTGTTGTCAATATGTATATAATATGCGGACTAAACAAAAAATAGGTTTAGCCATGTGCTCAAATCATGATATGTAAATTAGCCATGTGGAGTTTGTAGTTTCTGTATCAGTCACACAGAAGGACTTATCACCAATGCTGATATTCATAAAATTCCAAATATCGGCAGATATATCTGCTGCGGCAATATAGTGGTCCACCTCTAACTTCAGATCTTACAAACAAATTAACCTGAGTAAATCCAAAATGCTAATTTTAAATGAAAAAAATAATTTATTGCTGCTGCATTTAATGCTGCTAAACATGCCTGGTCCTATCTGAAAAAGTCATTGCCTTCCTGAATGGCTCAAGAAAAAAAAAATTAAGGTTTAGGAGTGGCCTAGTCAAAGTCTGAACCTATATCACATTGAGATGCTGTGGCATGACCTTAAACAGGCTCTTCTTCCTCCAGTGAGGCTGCATTTTATACAGTTCTGCAATAACAGGGCCAGATTTCCTCCACAGCAATGTGAAAGACTCATTGCCAGTTATGGTAAACATTTGATTGAGGTTGGTTGTGGCACAACCAGTTATTAGGTTTAGGTGACAATAACAAAACTGCAGTTTGTATTTACTTGGGTTATTTTTGTGTAATACTAAAATGTATCTGAATCATTCAAGTGTGGCAAATATGCAAACAAATAAAAAAATCAGGAAGGGGATAAATACTTTTTCCGAGCACTGTAATAGTATATAAGCTGGTTTTCTGACACTCTGTGGTCAGTATTTCTTCGAAAAAGCCAAACATACCAAATTCAATTTGATATTTAAAAAGGTCTTCAAAAGTCTTACATTTAATTCAGTAAACACTGCAGAAACACTTACTGCATATCTGCATAGCACAGTCTGATGTGTTCTTGAATCATACAGATAATTCAGGTTCAAACTCCTTTGGTCCATTACAGATGTCATTACAAGATGTCGGATTAAACCTAAAGGATCATGTATCTGCTGCAACATTGAAGTGACCTGAATCAAAGAGCTGAATTTGCATAGGATGCATTCACCTATAACTGTTCAAAAAAGTTTATTTGTCTTCTTGTTGTTTGTCTTCAGCTGTCCAGAGTGAGAGAAAGCCCATTGATATAGTTCCCAGAGAGAAGCATGCCAACTGTGCTGCCTCCACCCAGAAGATCTACATTCGCAAGGATCTAAACAGTCCACTCATTGCCACTCCAACTTTTATCTCCGATACAGAGACAGATGGCTCCAGGTAAGTGTAAATCAGACCTGTAGATGATCACGGGCCTGGGCTTTACACATTGTGAGATGTTGGTGTTAGGTGAAGTTGACTTAAAAGTTCTGTGTAATGTGCAGATCCAGCCTGCTGGACCAGGGGATGCTGGTTAATATTCAGCAGCCGGTCATCCAAAGTGATGGAACTTTGCTGCTGGCAACTGACTCGAAGGTACAGATGTTTTACATTTAGCTGAGGCCCCACTCACTACTTTATGTCTATAAACTTGCAGGTGATCAATATGATCTAAAATAATGTGCATTCTCTCATGTGGTTTCAGCTGGAATCTGGACAGGGGGACTTAGGCACACTAGCCAATGTGGTAACATCCCTGGCCAACCTCAGTGACTCACTAAAAGAAAACCTCAACAATAGTAATACGTCCGACAGCCAACACGAGGAGCAATCTGCTAATGAAATAACACGGTGAGTTTTTACATTTTATCACACTCTTCTTAGACCCTCTATGAGTTCTTTTGTTCTCTTTGTCAGATTTGGCATCATGTGTCATGTTAGTGGCCTCTTAGGAACCACATTGTTTTCAAATGGACCATGATTGTTTCTATGCAGGCAAAAAAAGTGAAAAGATTGTTTTAATACTTTTTTTTTTTTAAGTGTAATAAAGATTCAAGTGAATAAATATGTTTAGTAGATATTTAATTTGGATTAAAAGGATACAATCTTATGCTCTTTTAGGCATTTTATGTAGCATTTATTCAGTTTTTTTTAATGGATCACTTTTTTTTCATTGTATTTATTTGATATAACTGTATTGTGACTAGATACACCCTCTTAATTAATGTATATAGCAACCCCTAAAGCTTAGATTATAAACTTGGAGCAAAGGTACAAGTACAGGGATGTTTCTCGTTCTGCATACAATTATGTAGATACAAAATGAAACAAACACTTGTGTTTCACAGACATTTCTCAGTGAATTAAAATGTACATGTGCGTTTCTGGATTGAGTACAGTGCCTTTGACACCCTGGCTAAAGTCTTCAGTCCACCTGAAGTTGGGGTCGGACAGAATCTGGCAGATAAATCACAGTGTGGTGGAACAACAATTCAACTGATTGGTCGAGATCAGGAAACTCCCATCATTGAGGTGGAAGGACCACTCCTTACTGACAGCCATGTTGGCTTTAAGGTCAGTGTTGTTTTTCCCTTTTTTTCTTGGTGGTAGAAGAGGCATTTACAGCATTTATCTTCATGTCACTTTCATATGACCTTGTTGTTTTTATCGTCTAGCTGACCATGCCCAGCCCCATGCCTGAGTATCTAAATGTACACTACATCTGTGAGTCGGCATCCAGGCTTCTCTTTCTCTCCATGCACTGGGCACGCTCCATCCCAGCCTTCTCAGCTCTCGGGTGAGAATGCATTTAAAACATGAAGACTTCTATGGCACTGTAAATAACACTGTAAGCTCTTATTTATTTACAGTGCATGATGTGACTAGTACAGGAATCATCATACTTTTGAACAGAAACATAGCAAATTACAGTTAGTCAGAAATAAAGTGTGTAATATTTTATTTACTGTATAAGCTTTGTCTTTGGTCTTTTTCAGTGCCGAGGCAAACACTAGTCTGGTGCGGGCCTGCTGGAATGAGCTCTTCACTCTGGGTCTGGCTCAGTGCGCTCATGTGATGAACCTGTCGACGATCCTGGCTGCCATCATCAACCACCTTCAAAGCAGCATCCAGGATGGTATGGACCTCAGACCTCGTCATCACCTCACAGTAGGACACCCACACACACACACATGAAAATGGGAGTCAAAACATGTGACGTTACTCACATGTTACAAACTAGGGCTTAAACATAGAAAAAACCACTGAAGAGGGCTGAAGATATGTTTTCCCCCATTGCTTCACTCATTTGTCAAGCAAATGAAGCACTATATTAAATAAGTATATGATGTTTTACAAGGCTTTTGCTACACTTCATCTAATGACGCCCGGATGGCACTCATTAGTAAAATCAGAAATCCGATTTAAAGAACAAAAAGAATTCAAAACAAGACACTCACAGCCACTGGGAAAAATATCATAATTTATTTTTCATAAAAGGAATTCATGGGTTTAGTGTGACACAAGACATCCAATTCCAAGCACTCCATGTAAACTGGATCATTTATGCATTTCCCAACTAGTGCTTTTAGACCTAGGTGAGCTAACTATATGTCGAAACATTTTATTATGCATCTCTAAGTAACTGTGATTGGGAATGACAGCTTGACATGACATGTTTTTTTACCTTTATCTTTTATATCTCAGACAAGCTTTCTGGAGAGAGGGTGAAGCAAGTGATGGAGCATATCTGGAAGTTCCAGGAGTTCTGCAACAGCATGACGCGGTTGGAGACGGACAGCTATGAATATGCCTACCTTAAGGCGATAGTGTTGTTCAGCCCTGGTGAGTTTTTCATATTAATTAAACACATTATAGCAGAGACGTGTTGAATTGAAATTTAGTACGTAAAAATTTAGAAATTTTAAACTACTATTATTTGGATTTAGCTGAATGACAGTTATGTTTTGTACTCATCAGATCACCCAGGTGTGGACAGCGGTGGACAGATCGAGAAGTTCCAGGAGAAAGCTCTGATGGAGCTGCAGGACTATGTGCAGAAAACGTATCCAGATGACACCTACAGGTACATACCTGCATAGAATCAGCCACTTTAACCTCCTCCTCACACTTCTGAACCGTAACACGCAGTGAATTACAATTACTCATTGTGCAAATACAACAGAAAACTAATTCACTGTTACACACTCAGTTGTAGTGAATTCTTCACAAAGATTCCTATAACAACACCAAGTCTTGCTCTAGTGACGTACTTTATGCCGCTTTGTGTTATCACAGTCGTTTGTGTCTATTTGCCTGCTGTTCAACCACCTTAGGGCATTTTTAACAGTATGTTGTTAGTGACCACTTCTATCATTATTACTTGACATTTAGTAGAAAAAAACCCCATTTCACAGGTATATGCCACTGTCCTTGAGCATATACCAGTGGTTATTATGGTGTCTTCCTAATATGTTCATAAATTAATAGGTGAAGATGATATTTATACGGTAAATAATGGACACTGGAATTAATGCTTAAACTTTGTCCAAAGCTTAGTTTGCTTTATTTGCCCTTAATCTAATTATATGAATAATTATCTGAGTTTTGCTACAAGAAAAGTATTATTTGCACAAGTTACTGGGATCTTCCAGTGTAAATGTATGTTATTAGCTACATTGTTCCTGATAAAGGAAAGGAGGCACCTGTTAGCAGGGCATTACTTGACGTAACTTTTTATGTGTAACACAGCAACATCAACATTAGGCATTATACTGAATTATCTATGTATAATCATATCTGCCAGTGGTTCACCACTGGCACACTGTGCCATATGTCACAGCACAGGTAGTACATGTAAAATGATTTTGGATTAGGTCCAGAGAATTGAACCTTCTGTAGCCTGTACTAACAGGCATAGAAATGCCTTTGTTGCCAACCAATAGGAAGAGGATGCAGGCTTTAGTTGAAACAATGGTGTCCTTGATTGGCTTACTGTCTTTGCTTCACTTGTTCCCCACAGAGTTACTCACTCGACTTTGCATTCAGCTGCATTACACCACTCTGATGCCCTTGTGTCTGCCCATATGTGGAAAGTCGTTTATAAGTAGTGCACTCTAGAGGTTAGATCAGCTTAGCTGGGTATATATCAACAACAACTGGTAACATCTAATTCCCTTTTGCAGCAGTATCTTTATTGTTTTAAGATATTTTACAACAACATAAATATTAATACATATGATGTCCAAAGGAAAAAAACCTTATAGGGGTAATTGACAATTGTAATTAGAGTAATCACAAATAAATAAAACAAAGAATAAACAACTAAAAGAAACAGTTTAATATATACAGGTAAGTATAGGATAAGTGTTATAGTATATTCATATAACCCTGTCAGTGTTACTACCCTACCAGCTCATACAGAGTAACTAATGGTTTTAACACAAAATGACATCTGTGCATAAACAAGTGAGTGTTTCCCACTCCAGGTTGACCCGTATCCTCACTCGTCTCCCCGCCCTCCGTCTCATGAACTCAAGCATCACAGAGGAGCTCTTCTTCACTGGCTTAATAGGTAACGTCTCTATTGACAGCATCATTCCCTACATCCTCAAGATGGAGACAGCTGAGTATAATAGCCCGGACTCTGACCCTACAGAATGACACCACATCACTCCAACACCCAGAACTGTCTATTTAAAGATACTCCAGTCAATAATTGTGCAGCAGACCCTTGTTTTCTGCATGGTGTCATGGAGTCATTCAGGAATCCTTGGTAAATTACGATAATCTGACATTGTAAAGCCAAGATGACACTTGGAATGTTTTCTCTCTTCTGACGCAGTGTGGAAATCCCCTGTTCCTCTGAAAATCATGAAAAAAGAAATCTCTGCAGCTGTAGCTGTGCATCCTTTACTATCCTTTACTGTAGCTTTTAAAGCTAACTACTCTGTGTAAACTTTACACTCTGAACTAAAACCTTCAAATTGTATTATCAAATCCTTACCATGCACTTATGTTACTTATATCTGTATGCATTTTAGCATTATGATCTTGTTGCCCATCTCAGTTAAGATATATTAGCTTAGCTGAGATATATTAACGAACACAGTGCGGATATACGTGGAAGTAGAATTTCCTTCATTAAAGAAGTTCACTCTAATACTATAATTATCGGAGTACTTACTTTAACAGCAGAAAAGTATTTGTTGCAAATATCTGCACAGTATAACCTGGTATGGTTATAAACTGAGGTGTTCAATTAAGAATTCAGATTAAGTTTGACTTTTATGAATGTTGTACTAGCATGAAGTGAAACATGCTTTTTTATTATTTTCTTTATTTTCATGTTTTTTTTTTTATTTAATTTTTTCTACTTTTAAACCGACAAGTGACATTATTGTACAGTTCTATAATTAAATACCGTAAAAAGGTACAAAAACTAACTCAAACCTGAAAACCTCAGTCAGTATTTAAATGAACTGGCTATCGTGGCAGAGAGCTACCATGCAGTGCATTCTTGATTTATTAGCTAACATCTGATTTTATTCTGTCATTCAGTTTTATTTTTAATTTACATTCACAAAATCCAAGCTAACCGGTAAAATTAACTGTGGCTATGTCCTTTTTATACCTAATGCCATCTCAGAGACTTTTAGGTTTGAGAGTTTAAGTTTAGGTGCACTTATTTCTGGGTTATCGTAAATATGTGTCTGTCTTAACCCATGCAACCACCCCACAACTTTTCCCTTAAGGACAATCAGTTACATGTTATTTTCTTTCTTTCCCATCAGTGTCATGACTGTTCCTCTCAATCTGCATTTTGTATGTGTATTTATCAGTGGCAATTATTTTTTATTAAGGAATTAGATTATCTTAAAGGTTTGGGGTTCAGAAATGTTACTTATGTGTAGCTATGCTACTGTTTTGTACTTGTGTTTGCATTTGTATTTTGCTAAGTGCACATCAATCAGCTTTTGTGGCATTCCCCTGCGTTCATGCTGACTAAACTTTGTGTTTTGTATGTTTTCTAAAAACGTTCATTTGTTGTAAACAAATTTTGCTGGTTTCTAACTAAGTGTACTTAAAGTACGTTTGGGCAGGTTTCCCTGATTTAAAAAAAGGAAAAGACAGAAAGGACTTATTTGGAAACCATTATTGAGAGTGTTAGTGTCTTGAAGACCATATGTAAATATGCATACTCACTTCTATAAAGGTTCAGAATCGGTATCCACAGTAAAACGAATGCAAAATGAAAGATGTTGCTGTGTAAAAAAATGAAACGATGAGCATGTCTTGTGAAATAATTGTTGGTTGTAATATTTGGGTTTTAAAAACCCACGCAGACTGTTTGTGAAGGCGATAAACTTTGTACATGTAATTTCATTAAATGAGTGCATGTTGTTTTTAAGCAGGGTTTTATAATCTTGTTGCTGTCTACCCTAATAAGGAGCATTGTTATAATTTTTATAGTGCATTGCAGTGCATGAAGAAGTTGCTTAAGTGCATTTTACTAAATGCTGTATTAAAATATTGATTTAAATGTCGTGGCTTTAAAATATTTACCAAGACCAAGAGCAGCTCCCACATTTGAGGATATAAGAACAGAAGAGATTTTTTTTTTCAGCTTTGTGGATTGATATTCCTTTGTTAAAATTTTATACTATGTCATTTTTTTCTTGTTTATGTAAAATGTATTTTCTCAAACACTGAGAAATTACAAATAACCTTCATGTTTTGTTAAAGTTTGTCACAACCCCACATTTCTACCTCACACCAATGAAGTTATCAAACAAACGTATTAATGTCTGAGCTCCTGTATCAGCATTCCAGTCTCTGAGGCCGGCTTCTCTGAAGCGACATATTATTAAAGAAATAAACATTTATTCATGAAATATTATGTGATTGAGTCATGTTCACTCTTAAAATGGATTCAGGTTTTAGTCAATAACTGGCTGAAGTAAAAGTGTGACAATAACTGATTTTGTTTTTTTTGCTCGGACCCTCTATTATATTAATTACACTTTGCTAATACGAGCAGCACCACACACACTGAAGTGAAGTTGTCCTAACCCTGTTGTGGAGGTTTGTACATGAAGATAAAGTGTGGATGAGTTCATGTTAAAAATATTCAGCTTACTTTTTACAGTATTTCTGACAAAACTGACACGGTCAATCATAGTAGTGAGTCGTGTACAGCGAAAACTACAACTACCATGCTGCTCCGGGAGTGAAACGTCATCACACCGCGTCTTTGTCTATGCGCTTGTGCGACTCCACTCCGGGCACAAGCTTCTGTCAGATGGTATTTAGTGAAAAATAAAGGAGTTGAAAATGCCTATGAAAGGAAGGTTCCCTATCAGGAGGACCCTGGAATACCTGCAGAAGGGCGACATCATCTTTAAAAACAGGGTGAAGATCATGACGGTGAATTACAACACGCATGGAGAACTCAGCGACGGAGCAAGGTCAGAGGTTACAGCTAGCTTAGATGAAAACTAGATGTTTGACAGATATAAAAGTAACAGCTCAGGTCTAATAAAATTATTCAACTGTATGTATATATTTACGTTACATATTGTTCAGTTTAGTAATTAAGAGTTAATGCTCAAAAACAGTGAAAGCATTGCAGCACTAAATATACCAAACTGCAGTAAATCACACGTTTGGACTACTGGTCACACACAATACTAGAAGACGTCAAATGACGTCTTACGCACCAAACAACTAATTGATTAACTATAAACATAATTGTTAGTTGCATCTGAAGTGTTGAGTGCCACCACCAGCGACCTTAACCCTAACACTGTCACAATAAACACTCTAACTTCACATAATCCCATAGGTTGTGTGAATATATCTGTCAATATGTGCTGCTTCTTATAATTAACTATCAGTCAAGTGTTGAAGTTTGCCTCTCAGTGTGTCCTTAACCTTTATACTTTATCCCTGTTTTGCAGAAAATTTGTGTTCTTCAATATTCCCCAGATTCAGTACAAAAACCCATGGGTTCAAATAATGATGTTCAAAAACATGACACCGTCACCGTTCTTGAAGTTCTACCTGGGTGTGTAGCCTTTCACTGTTATGTCATTTCTAAACCGCTGTCTCTGGCTGGTCCGGTTGAGCTAATCTCTGGTCTCTCCTGCAGATGATGGGGAGCAGGTTCTGGTAGATGTAGAAGGCAAAGACCACAAACAAATTTCACATCATGTGAAGAAGATTTTGGGCAAATCAGAGTAAGATATAAATTATTATCAGTGTAAACCTTGTTAACCTTGTTGTGATATTAAATAAGTCTAAGACACTTTGACTGAACCCACTGACACTGTTAATGTGGCAGTGACTGTAGGTGCATTCACAAGATATATAAACAAAATAGTCTTCATAGATCATGCATGGACATATTCAGTCCACTTCGGTAGATCAATTAAGTTGATATGTCTACAGTAAATCCTGACATATTGTTTTTACTGTATATAAGTAATGTGATGGATGTTTGGTTTGAACAATCGCAACCTGTAAATTATCATTAGTTTGAATCGTTATAGAAAAGTGTTACTAATAACATGTGCAGCAGCACAATACCAGGACCCTGAATTATGAAGCAGTGCTATTTACTTTACTCACTCTCTCTTCTCACAGAGAGGTGTTGCAAGCTGAGGCTCAAGCCAAGATGCAGGCCTCCAATCCTGCCAACTTTGGGCCAAAGAAGTACTGTCTGAGAGAGTGTATTTGTGAGGTGGATGGTCAGGTGCCGTGTCCCGGCACCACGCCGCTGCCTAAGGAGAGGACGGGAAAATATCGAACCCAGATGGCAGTGGCACATGAGTGAGAAGCTGACAAGGAAGGCAGACCACTGTTAATTTACCGGACAATATTATTGTTACATTTGATTTTGTAAGAGGACACAAAAGGACTAACATGATGCATATTTTGTTGTAAATATACAAAACTAAATGGGTTCCACTGTGCTGTGGTTACGCTCACCCTCCACTACATCATAAATCCAGCATAATACTCTGGACCAGGTTTGTACACAAACAATCATCAGCATCCATTTGCAATTCATGTATATCATGGTGTCAACCCAGAGCTTAGTGTAATCATTCAAATAAAACCTACATTTGCATGTGTTGACATAGTAACTGACTTTTTTTTCTTTTTTACTACAAGCAAATCAGGAAAATACAGATTTTACCATGAGAGGCAGGAGTTTTGATTAAACACAAATTCACCACATTTATGAAAAAAAGGAGAAATACAACCTTATTTTATTGTAGACAAATGTCTTTATTGATGTTGAGAATGTTCATTTTCTAATGTTAGTGATGAATGTGTGTCCAGAACTTGTGCAATGATGATGTTTTATAAGCAGAGGTACAGCTCAAATTTCTCCTAAACTGGTGACACATGCGGAACCTCTTCAACTTATTCACACTGTTACAAAACATTTAGTGTCACAATTTGATTAAAATCTGTGGAAGTCATTGATGTTGCAGTGTGAGATCAACCAACAACACCACAAGTACTGTTTTGTCTGTTTAGAGAAATGTTGACATTTTGACTGACAAAAGCACAAGACAGATTCTTGTAGGGACAGACATACAGTGATAATACTTGCTGGCATTCATGTAGTGTAAATATTACTAACTTGTTGCTTTGGCCTAAGGTTTATTACATCTTTACAAAAATGGACAATTTCTGTACAGGGAAATGTCTCAGTTCTGGTGCCTTATTTCTTGACTTCAAGTGTGCTCAAGCGAATAGTGTTTTGTATGTACATTGTGAGTGCTGGCTGAGCTGGTTGGATGCACTATGAAACTTCTTAAATTACTGAACAGATATCATGCTGGATAACAGCCACTAGCTCAACAGAAAGACCAGTGTCAAGCAGCACTTCATCAAAGACACACAGACACATAAATGGTGTAACCCAAGTGCTCAGCTGGATCAGTAGTTCCACTGTAAACAATCACAACCTGTAGGAGTCACATACGTTGTAGGAAGTAGAAAACATTTTGTTGGCTCTGGCTCACTACAGCATTTCAGCTGAAGTTGTTTTAAATAAAGGTCTCATGTGTGACCATGACAGGGCAAAGGACAAAAACATTTGCTGACACAACAGAACAGCTGTTCTATCACTGATGTGGTGTTACAAATGTACCCGTCGGCAGTGTGGTTAATTGTTAAAAGCTTTTTTTTGTCATAGCTATAAGTCGCAACAAATGGCTTAATTCTCTGTAATCTGCTTTTAATTTCCCCTACAAATCTATAAGAATGTCATAGGTGCTGCAACGACAAACAGTGGAAGTGGCGTATTAATGAATTAGCAATTTTTAATTTCCCTTCAAACACTAGGCTGCTGAAATATGTCATAGAAGACTACTTTCATTTGTTTCTCACTGGATGATCAGATGGTTATTTGGTCTAAGAACAGTTCACTGCCTGGTTGAATAGTGATAGTCAAGGCTTGGCTCTCTAGTGCCAAGTTAAAAGAAACAATCATTTTTAACAAATGACATGATATCTCTAATATGAATGGCATTACTCTATCAATTTTAAACAACAGTCTGTTTACAGCTCTTGCAGAGCAGTACTGCAAATATGAAAAATGTACAGTCTTCTGTGCTGCAGAGGGCACAGCTGGAAGTCTGGTGAAATGGCTCAAGTGATGTTGCTTGAGTCAGCACTGATTTATTCTGCTTGATGCTCTATAGCAGCTATAACACTCAACATTACTAGACTGCTGAAAGTCATGGTGCACTGTGGTTAATGTAGGCTCCAAAAAAAATAAAAGAAGAGCTAATGCTATTACATTTGCATTGATTTCTATCCATTTTAAAAGTGCCCAGTATGAGTATGAGCGACAATGCTGCACCAGAACTTATGTAGGACTCTTTTATGTTTACTTGGAATCATAAAAGCCCTTGAAATCATTTATTGTTTGACCATGTGCATCAATCAAATGCTCCCATGGCTCTGATTTGTTCACCCTCAACCACAGTAAAATGCTGAGCTTGTTCACAGCTTCTGCCAGAGAACCCAATCACATCCTGACCAAACAACCATCTGACTGTTGCATTAAAATGCTTAAGTAGCAGTCCATCTTCCACTGTTACTGTTTTCACTGATAGAAGAGAGTTAGTATCTTCAGCTAATAGATTTTTACTTGCAGTGCTTAAAAATTGTGCATGCTGGCACAGGCTTCAGCCCTCACCAACAAACAGGATAAGTGGTTTGGCAAAATGTTTGTAAATTAAGGGAGTCCAAACTACTGAGCTCAAATACATATTTGATTTTAAGACTAAACTTATCTTTCTGCAATGCAGCAGAGTTCAGCCAAACTAAAATCAGTGGGCTTATCAGTCTTGTAATGTGAGCTAGCCCTACAGGACTTAGTAAGTAGCAGATAATTAGAAAGTTGTTAGTGCTTCTTTTTCTTTTGTTCTTGCAGGGTGTGTTGTAGCACTTTCAAGTTCTCTGACAGGAGCTCCACCTCGTCAAGTCGGCCGCTGAGTTTGGCGTCAAAAATGTAAGCCCTGATGTTGTCAATCTGCTGCAGCAGCAGTTCTTCCTCTATCATGTCCAAATTATTGTCATCGTCGTCCCCATCAAACGGGTTGGTCGAGTCTCCTGGAGAATTCCCAGAGGCCTCCATGAAAGGGTTACCGGCGTCTGAGTCATCCTCCTCCTCAAAGGGGTTGGTAGGAATAGTCTCAGCCTGTTTATCCTCTTCATCAAAAGGGTTGTATTCTTTCTTCCCATTGGTTACTTCTTTGTGTTCCCTCTTTATGTCCTCAAAGAAAGGATTAGAAGGATCCTCCTCAATAGGAGTAGAGTCCTCCTCATCAAACGGGTTAAGGGAGGTGCTATTCTGTCCTTCAACACCAGGGGGGGTTACATGCCCCCCTAAGCTCCTCAGTCTAGGAGGCGACTCCTCCTGGCTTGTGAGAGCAGGAAATGCTCTGACAGAAGCAGGGCTCTTCTCAGCTTTAGGAGTCATATCCTCTGCTGCGTTGTCATCATCATCTCCCTGGAAGTCCTCTGTTGTGCTGAGAGCCACAGACCTCTCCCAAGTGACAGAAGCCTGGTTGAATTCCGCAGACTGCTCCAGGCGCTCTCTCTCCTCCCTTTCCCGAGCCTCCAGACGATTGAACTCACACTGCTGTAAGCTCTCCTCCTCAGCCAGCTTCTGGGAGAGAGCGATAGCAAGACTGGTCTGCTGCTGGTCGTACTCATCCTGCAGCTGACGCAGGTTCTCCTCCAACATGGCTACCTCGTCAGTTCTCTGGGCATCCCGCGCCTGACGGAGGAATGACCGAATGTTCTCAATCTGCTGCAGCAGGGGGTCTTCAAGGTCACTGCGTGCATGAGTGGAGTCTGCGGAAGGCAGCCAACCACCAGCTTTGGTCATGCGTGGTGCTCTAGGCGCTTGTGGCAACTCTCCGTTGGTGCTGATAGGTGGACGGTTTCTCTCAGACTCCTGCCTCCTCTTCAGGGCCTCCTGGGCCGCCTGTATAAAGTACATGAAATAAACACATTTAATAATTTTGTGGCAACATAAAAATCTGTACAGAAATAATAGTACACAATCTCACCAGTCTTTCCTGTTGCAATCTCTTCTCTTGTTCAAGTTTCCTCTGTTCTTTCAGGTCTTCATATTTCTCCTTCGTGGGTAAAGACATGAGACCCAACAGCTTCTCCTAAAACAGGGAATTCAGAGAAATTATTCCCACAAGTTTAGTTATTTAGAGTTATTATACACACAGCTGTGTTTTATCAGCTCAACACTTAGTGTGGCTACTGAAGACGTATAAAAACAGTTTAGTAACCCAACATATAAATTGTTGGGTACAGTTGAAATGATTTTATTTGTAGGAAGAGATGGAATAAGAATCCAACAGTGTGGTACAAGTCCCTTAACAATACAAAGGACTTTATTACATGAGAGAATATGTAATATTTTGTAATCTGATACTGAATGCAGAGTTTTACTTTTTTTTCACTCTGAACTTAGTCTCACCTGGACAAACAGCGTGGCTGAATACCGGACCATCCTTTGCAGCTGGAGTGCCTTTGGGTGTGGTTGTGGATCATCTTTAACTCCCAATGTTAAAATCTTCTTACTGAGAAGAAAACACAAAACTCCATTTGATCTTGGAAAAACTCGGTGTTTGACAAACTGACAATCTGTGACAGACATCTACCTTAGAGCATCGATTAGTTCATAGTATTTCTGTACTTCCAGTCTCAATCCACCAGCAGTGTCAAGATTGTATGTTGTTTCTCCAGCACTGTAAAAGCATACAGTAGTAACCGTGAGCAAGTAGTCTCTCTTGTAAACATTTGTCTGCCATATCAGAAAAGCATATTAAATTCTCATTCTTTAAATGGGGCTTACTTGAGAGACTCAGCCATTCTGATGTATTCTGGAGCTTTTTCATCCACTTTCTCCATGCACTTTCTCAGCCTCTGACAGGGAGACAAGATTTTAAAAAGTGAACAGCAGAGAACCCCAAAAGAGAAACACTGACTTAGGATAGTTTTAAAAGAGGACAAAAAGTGCACTGCTACTGGAAATCTGAAATTACTCTTTTAATGTCTCATTTACCAACCTCATAAAGTTTCACTACATCAGGCACATGGTCTTTCTCCTCCAACTTCTGCTGTCTCTTCAACAGTGTGTCCATGCAGTGATGGCAGCAGCGTATCTTCTCGTCGTCCTTTTCCTCCAGCATGGAGGTTACACTGCTCAGGCTGCTGATGCTGCCTCTCCTGGAACCCATCCCACTGCTGCCACCTCCTGCTGAAGGAGACGTGGACTGCCCGGGGCTTCCAGGTACGCACAAGGCCTCACGTGTCCCATTAATCAGTTTTTCTGTGAATAGACAAAAAGCAAGTATTTCATCGCAATAACACACATTTGGTAAACTGTAAACATATTTTTTAGTATGTTTTGTTCATACATACGGGCTAACGGTAAGGGGACAAATTCCATGCACTTCCTGCACATAATGGATCCACAGAGGCGACAGTGGTGCCGTCTGTTCCGGATGTTGAACTTGTTTCCACAGTCAGGACAGAACGGGACATCTGAATCATTCACCCATGACACTACAGACTTCTCAATGGCTACAAAAGTGAACACACATTCACTTATAATATTAAATAACACAGTGACAATTTAAATAAAATCAGAGGATTAACGTAAATGCATGCCGACAAACCTCTGATTTTGGCGGCATCCGAGTTGGTCCTGTCAAACGATGTCAACTGAAAGGAATTTTTTGTGGTAAATAACATTTATGACCATGTCACATCTAATTTCAATAACAGCAAAAGCAAAAGAATTGAATGACTTGTGTCTAAGCACACCTTTTCCAGTCTAATGATGAGCTTATTGACCTCAATGACATAGTGATCAATTCTGGCTGCCCGGTGTTTTTTAAACAGGTCCAGGTGACTTCTTGTTGCCCCTACAAAGAAAAGAGAACAATTACTGTTACTATGTCATTTAAGACTGGTTTATGTATCTAATATTTTATAGCAGTACTTTGAAACACTGATGTCAGTGCTGTGTGGCTTTAGTCCTTTTCCTACAGTCTCACCCAGTTCCTGAGGCTCCCACATATATGGGTCCACTCCTCCATAGTAGAAGGATTCATAACTGCCAGTATCCGGTCTGTCGTCTCCATCCCTCTTTAACAGCTTGTCTTTGGCTTTCTTTGCCTTCTGAACCAGATCTATACACAAAGAAGAGGCTTTAAGTTTTTCTGACATTGTATTGACAATATCCTGATATCTATATTAAGACTGTGCTCGTTAAGATGTTATTAAGAAAGCTACACTGTAATGTACAATAAAAAAATTATTATTGTTTCTTTAGACTCTGTTTTGAGCTGGAATATGAAAACATTCAAATGTCACTGTGGCTGTAAGACGGGGCAACAAGTACAATGTACAAGTCACTAACTTTTGAGCTGTCCTTTAACGTGCCGGTCATCCCCAGAGTGCTCCTCCTCATAGTGGTCTTGGAGTTGATAGAATGACTGGAGGTCTTTTAAGCAAAGTGGGCAAAGAAAGCCCTCCTTCACTTCACCTGTGCTCTCAAAAGGGGGAGGGTAGCTGGAAGCCATGACTTAAGTTGGCTGTGTCGCTGAAAAAGAAGTGCGAGGTGGGAGCTTCTTGCTTTACAACACATGTCACAAGGTGTGTGATCCACCCCATGCTGGCTCCATCATGTCAGCGAAAATACTGGGCCACTAAGGAGTGGGGCAAAGCAGATCTGCCAATTATCAGTCAATTAAACAACAACCATACATTATATGTAATTATTCTGAGGAATTAATAATTGTACTAATTTGTTCAAAACTCTGACACAGATTTAAACACATACTCTGTGTGTACTTCAACTAATTTGTTTCTTTGCCTCTGCATCAGTCACAAAGTGTGAAGCTCAAATCTGTTGAATTTCTTATTTTGTATATAAACACAAATGCTTATTTCATTATTACACGTGTACAGGTTCAGCTGGTTACAGTGTAATATAGTTCTTATTAGTGGATCAAAATGCTTTTTACACGAATTTACACAAAACATATTTCATCCGTAAATATCTGCAAGGCCTTTTTACAACTTATAGCTAATGTTGCTGTATGCGGTTTCATAAGTTGCACATATATTGCTCTTTAGATGTTTTACAACAATTCCACATCTTAGTTTTTAAGATCACATTCACATTAAAAGCTTAGACGAGCTAACGTTAACGGAGTTTTTGTCTCCAGCTCATTCAGTCAATTCGTACCTATAACGCTACCAAAACTACTACACAGTATTTAGAGAGTGTTTTTATTTTGTATGTGATATAGCACATAAACAATACAATTAATGAACATACTGTTTATTATTTTGGTAACACTGACGTTATCTTGAACACATAATGTTACGTTAGCTTGAAAATGCTAGCAGCAGCTTCTCCACTCTCGTTGCTCAAAACAAGTGGATAAATAACTTTCCGTTTCACAACAACAATTACTTGCGGACTTATGAACACCACAGACCAAGTATACTCACAAATATGTCTAACCAAAACTGCACTGTTGACAGTTTGGATTCCGTTTGACAACAACAGCAGCAGCTTCTCTGCCTGGTCATGTGATTAGCCTTCAGTCTGTACGGGAAGAGAAGAGGACAAACGGCGCGAAACTCACATGAACTGGACTCCACTGGTACCCAACACTGGACCATATGTAAGTGGGAGACTGACCTCTGTCGGGTGGATCATCGAGGAAACATGTTGACGGGTAAATGCTGGCTCCCACTGTACACTGACACACTGATAAGTCAAATATCTGAAAAATACAAGTTAAACATTTGACATACTGCCTCATAATTTCAACCTAGTAAGTTTGTATCTCATAATTTTGTCTTAGTAAATAATTTTGAGTCACTGTCACTGTGCCTCATTGGCATGGAATAATTTTATTAGCAGCAAATAAGAGCCTCAAGGTGAGTCCATCAGACTTGGTGTAGATTTGACTTGGTCAAAGTGATGAAAATTGATTATTTTGATTGCAGTTTATAAGCAATTACATGACTTGACCAGTGGAAGGCAGTGATGCAACAAACTCTCTAGAAAATTAGAGAACTAATCAAATGTGGTCCAAGTTATTGAAGATGTGGTTACTAAACCATAACTAAAGGGGATATGAATGAATCAGAAAACCACGTTTAGCAGCGCTGTCTTAAATGACTGGTTCATATGGACCTAACAACAGAAGGTGATGCTCATTAACTGAACATAACTAAGAAGTTGTACCTTTGTGGAAATGCTGCAGAAGTTGGTCAAACTTAATTCTGGTCCTTATAAACACAAAGAGTACAGTTTGGGTGAAGTTACTCAGCTGATTGAAATAGTAATTCTCAGTAATGTATATTAGAAAGAGTAAATGGTAAATGGTCTGCACTTTTTTAGCTTTCCTTTACCTCATGTACTCAAAGTGCCTTTACACTGCTTCTAGTTCACCCATTCACTCACACGCTGATGGCAGAGCTGCCAAGCAGCTGACCTGACTCATCGGGGGCGACTTGGGGGTTCGGTGTCTTGCCCACAAAAGTAATTTTTTTGTTGTTAGTACAAAATACAATTTCCTGTTTGGTTTTGTTTTTAAGTAGGGTTAAATAATTAGAATTCACAGTGTAGGCTCTGGAGGAAAAACACACTCAGGTGTTATGTGTATTATTCCTTGTGCACTTAACCTGATACGTGCTTATACACAATGCCCCAAGACCTGGAGGAATAAACGGTCAATAGGTGCCCCAGCCTCACCTGTACCCCAGGCCCCCCAGCATGTACCTCATCGCTGTGCGTATCTCATCTGTCCTCAATTTTGAGGTCGGGGTCAAAACTCTGAGGTGTAACAAGTTTCATGCCAAATGAGTTTTTTGTTGAAAAAGATGGATTCTACCTAAATCTGTAAAGGAAAAATCAGTCTTTGGTTAAACAGTTCAGTTGTGTCTGCGCTATGATCGAGCCTAATTTTAATTAACCATTGTAAACCACTGAACTACACTAGCCATAAGTGTGTTTGTTGAAGTCACTAAGAACTTATTTAACACATATGTGTCACCTCCTGTCTTTGGGGCATTAGAAGACGTCTAGCTCATGAGATATTTATCTGAAATTGTTCATGCTGTATATTTTAATAGGCACTTTCCTGCCTAATGGTCTACCAGTCTACTCAACCATGAACATTACCGCTGGAGCTGAAAGTTGTGTATGTGTGTTTCAGTCGAGCATCTCTACCACCAGGTCTCCTCTGTAACTCACATGCTTGATGAATAATTTGCATTTTGATCCAGCCTGTGGACAGCTGCTCCCAGGGTTCTGATGGAATGAGCCCAATTATACTGAGAAGAGGTTCCCTGACTCTCTCTCTACTATTGAACCACATTAATTATTCTATATGCAACTGGAGCAGGGTGACTGCTTTGTTGGACTACACACTAATTAGACCCTGACTGCTTGGAACAACAGTTTAATAGACTTCAATAGTGCACTAATGCACATATTTACTGCAACTAAAGTATTTTATTGTCAGACAAAAACAGCTGTAGTTGTTTTTAAGGCAAAGGCAACTTTTAATTTACAACATCGGGTAGAATAAGTTGAATCCATGCAGAAATGTCTAAAACAATAATCAAGGACACAATTTATTTGCTGTGGTATTTGTTATATTTTGCATAAGTAGAAAAGAATAACACACTAATCAGTCAATGGAGGGATTTTCTAGGCATAAATGAAAACTTAGGCTATCAAACTTCAAGCAAGTACTGTGCTGACAGCGTGTGTTGCCTCACAGAGGCAGCATCACCAAAGCCAGTACTGCTTTCATCCATGGCGATATCTTTAGTATAGGTAGCCTAATCAGAAGAAATAATAATAATAGTAATAATAATAATACTTTATTGGTAAAGTTCAACATAGGACTCGCACTCTTATGAAAACCTTATTTACAACGATCTGGTCAGTTTTGAGGCACAAGCGCTCCAAAGAAACAAACAGCAGACAAAACAAATGTTTCGCGACTATGACACCGTAACTGCCTGCCAAACAAAAGCTGTGGCACAAAAGGTTAAATTATGTAAATTATTTTTTCATTTTTAATAATTCATTGTCACTTAATTTACACATTTTATGTTTTCAATACGTCAGGACGTGTTTTTTTTCACCTACTCTCCTTCCACTAAATCATCCTCAGGTGCAAACCTTTTACCAGGGTGTTGTCTCTTCTCCTCGGCATGACTCTTGCTAATGTTGTCTAAAAAGTCGAGCAGCAGACTGGTTTTGCTGCAGCTCGTAGGCTCCGAAACGTCACACGGACTGTTTGTGCCTAAATCCGGACTCGAGTTATCCCAAAATCTTTTTCCGGGGTGTTGACGCTTTTCCAACTCTGGAAGATCTTCGTCTCCCTCCGCATCCCAGTTCTCATCGTCATCCTCATCGTCGGAGTAACGCTTACCTGGGTGCTGGCGTTTGCTGTGCAGCACCAGATAGCGCTTTCCAGGGTGCTGTCGTTTAGAAAGTTCACTCAGGAGTATTGCTGGGCTGTCTGAAAGGAGTCCCGACGCGGTGCGCTTTCCCGGGTGTTGTCTTTTCTGGAACTCCATGACCGAGTGCATTTCATCTTCGCGTTTTCCCGGGTGCTGTCTCCTTTGAACATCCAAGTACAGATCGCTCTCGTCTTCTTCTCTCCTTCCCGGATGCTGCCGCTTCTCCAGATCTTCGCTGTATCTTTTACCGGGATGTTGTCGTTTAGTCACCCATTCTGGCTGAGAGGAAAATCCCTCTAGTGAAAGAAAATAATATTCAGATTACTTAAAGCATCCCGAAGACCTCACATGCTCACGCACTGTAAAAATGTGTTTCCCGAGCCGTGCGTAAATTGCGCATATGTGTACATGGCGGTCCATATTTCTTGCATCACAATAAAATGTAGAAACACACTTTTCACGTTTTAAAGTACAATTTCAAACGTTAATTATTGTCAGTATTCAAAACAACATGACAGGAACACACAGAAGTAAAGCATAGATCGAAACTTATAGGTTTAAAACAAGAAATCTGGCACTAATTATGAGACGAATCAAATTCTGGGTCACCTAAACAATAATTCCAAGACACATTTTTATCTTACGCACCGTTTCCGTCGCTTTCATCCTGCATCTTTTTGAGAATGGACCTTAACAGGAGACTTTCTGCTCTCTGTAGAATGATATCGTCTATGGTCCTGTGGTCCACCTCATCCTCAGCAGCGATGCCTTGTCCTCCAGACAGCGCCAGATTGCAGAGCACGAGAGAAGCCAAGATGAGGAGACATGTCGATTTCATGGTAATTTAGTTGGTCGTCTGTGTAGTATTTTATGGTCAATGGGAAATATTCTGCACAAATGAAATCAATGCGGGGTTAAGGTGGATACATCTGAAAAATAAGGCTTTACAGCCGTAAGTGTATTTCTTAAGTTATTTGATTCAATATCGAAGAAATCTTTCTGAGAAGAAATGTAAAATTATCAGAGGAGATCATTTATACAGTACACATTGCAATTTGTTTCAACTTATTATGGGGACCTTCATTAAAACTGATGTTCATTCTTTCTCATAATGCAAGTTATAATTCCTAAAAAAGTTGACCTGGATTCGAAACAAATAATTTAGAAGAGTTTAAAGTTTTTTTACAGAAACAAAAAGCCTAAACTTCATGTCATTGCGTCCAAAAACACAGAAATGACCCAAATAATGAATAATAAAAGTGATCTGTGCAAATATGATGAAGCACAACTGCTATCGTGAAAATACATTTACTCTATATCAGTATTTATAATAAAGTGCGCAAGACTCACCTGGGAAATATCCTAATTCTGCTCGTTCCCAGTCAGTGTTGAGCGCAACGCGGGCAGTGGTGATAGTTGCTCTCAGTCTCTCTCAGCAGTTGTTGACCCGTAAAGGCCAAGGCGAGAATTATGAGCAGATAACTTTGCGTCTCATCATTTATACCTGCGGGTCACTGTCGTCACGCCAACGCTGGAGTCATTTTCAGGATGCCTCGTCCACATTGATGTCACCAATTCGTGCGTAACTGAATGTGGTGAATGATCGCCCTGTAGGGGCCGCTGCCCAATTTGTCATTTGAAAAACAAAATAAACTCCTGAATCTGAGATACACACCTAGCTCTGCTACACGATGGCTGGATAAGATAAAGCAATTCATAAAAGTTGTGAAGTTCACGCTGTGTAACCCAAAATTATGACTATTAACTAATGTTCCTGGTCACGTTTCCTTTAAATTAAATTACCTTTCTTTTGAAGGTGATGTATTGACTCTTCTTACTCCTTCTATGTGTCTTTTTATAACACCTTATGGTTTTTGTTACTATTTAGCAGCCAAATGACGACAGAAAGATATAGGCAGAGGGATATATTCATATTTTTATGAATACCCTAAGGTCACAGTGTACCCATATGCTTCTGAATACAAATAATGCACTTTCTGGTCACGACGCAACACAGTTGAATGTATCAGAGGCAAAGTTTTATATTGAGCGAGAGCAAGGGATTTTGACTTGGTATTTGGTATTGCTTAGCATTGTTAAAATCACCATATTGTACCTATTTAAAGATGAACAAAAAAAATTGTGCATCAGTTTATTCACAAAACATTTTGTGTGCTCATTCAATCAGAAGGTGGAATGTCTTGATGCTTTAGTATATCTGCAGGTGAAGAAAGATGGAAGCATCAGTTCACACAAACAGCACAACTCAATTTTTTCCCCATTCAAATAGCTTTGATGTGATTTTCTGAGGTTTCCAAGTGTCTGCAGATGCCGTCCAAGAAAGCCGTCTATTTCTGTGCAGAAGGAAGTGTCTTCTGCCAGTATCAACCTGAGACCTCCACAAGAACACACAATGACATGGAAGTGGATGTAAACACACAGATCAGGTCACTGGTCGCTGGTGTGTTGTCACGACAGAGCTGGTCTTGGTCATCAGTGATGATTTTTATTTGGATGTGTGTGTAACTGGCTAAATCCTGCAGAGAAAAGACATATTTTGGGAAGATATGTCCTCATACACTGCATGCTGTTGAGCACTGAGCTAAAGTATGAGACTCCACACTTTAATCTTTAAGTCTCACCATCAAAATCTCATAGGAACTACATGTACTTTATGAAACTATCTGTAGATGCAGTATATCTTTGTGCACTATAGAGCTAGAAATGCTCCACTGTCAGGATAAAATCCCACATAATCACACTCTCAGTCTGTGGTGAATCTCGGTGTGATTGATGATATAATGCAATGATTAATTGTTTTGAAATTGCCTGCAGATAAAAACATATTATACATATTATAATAGAAAGAATTATGTTAAACCCCAGTAGCTCAGTTTCTGTGCTCAGTGAAACTTAGTAGCAGTGTGAAGAAGAAGAAGTCCACATAAAGAATAATGACCACCCTGCTAGTTATTTCTTTTTGCACTGCATTGCCTCACACCAACACAGAAAATGACACCGGCCCAATTCAGGCATATGTGATCCACATGGGACTCCACCTTGTTACATATGTCACGTACCGCCTCTCCCTCCTAGTGTGTAATGACATGTCTAAAGGAACCAATTAATTGTCCAACGAAATGTGTGTGGAGGGTTTTAAACAGTTTAAAAGGGCAACATGTGCTTCAACAAGGGAAAGTCATGCAGAATGTGTTCAGTGTGGAGTCCTGTTAGTGAAGATGTGGAATATTTTCTGCAGGTATACCAGCACTTACATTGTCAGTTCTTTCCCTATGTTGCTGTAAGGCTGTGATTAAAATACACGCTCCTTTCTCTTGATTCACTCTCAGTCATCCTTCGCAAACAAACTTGCTATCAGAGTCTTTCAGAGCTGGGAAATCATAACAATTAGTATTCTGGTCAGCATTATGTACCTCATCCTCTGCGAAAGAGGACAGGTTAAGTATACAGCGTGTGCAGTGGGAGAAACTAATAAGACTCATTAGCCTCTGTGTTCTGTTTACTCTCACTGGTGCTAATTACATATATACAGTTTATATTTTACACTCATGGTCCCTGGGCATGTGTGTTCAGATTAACTTAAGAAGTGAGATCAGTGGATTAGCAGCTATGTTAGCTTTTATGCTCATGGGATCACTGGTGGTTTCATAAAGTTCAGTCCTGACTGTGGTTTAGATTAAACAGTCTCACTTCATCACTAGACATTCATTTGTTGCGCAACGTTCTGTTTTACTTTTCTTGGCTGAACTATACAAGGACCTTTAGTGTGAAAATAAGGCACTGGGCTGAGTACATCTGCCATCAACAGTACAGGTCAGGATATATTTGTTCAAATGAAAATGACTGATGTTGTCTTGACTGTGTCTCTCTTAACTAGCTGACTGATACAAGCGCAATACACAAGGATCGTACACTCAACACTTTGTGGTGTAGCTGCATTTTGGGTAATGTGGGTGCCAGGTTTTAACGAGGAAGAATAATGTGCAGAGGAAAAAAGATCTGGTTATATGTATCGATTTTGATGCTTTTTTAGAAAAAAATCTCCAGCATTATAAGACTGCAATGCAAAATCAATTGAGTAACCTTCTAACAAAACATGCTGACTCTGTTACCTTGAGGTTTCTATTCTTATTATAAATGTGTTTATATTGTCCACCATATGAAGCCATTTGGCCTCAGTGAACATCACCTTCTTCACATTGTTCAAATAGCGTTGCCTCTAATTAAGAGTTCCACATCTTCATGAATCCACTACAGCTGAAATGGAAAAGCCCAGCTCTGTGACACAAGTTATCCTGAATAACAGTGTTACACTCAGTAAATCCAGGTAATACAAATAGAGTCACGCTATGCTAAATTTGCTTTGTGATGATTGTGCTTGTCTGCATTTTTCCAGGAGGTTAAAAGATTTTCCTTGGTTAGTTTTTTAGTTCCATCATCTCCAGTGACATAAAAAATTCTGTCTTGGGTTGACCACAATAACATCCTTGTGACATGAATTTGCTTCTTGATGTATCTTCTTATACCTCATTTAACACAAACAAGGGCAGTCTGCTCCAGATGAACTAAATCACACAGTA
>OMLM01013986.1:93335-120171 GCA_900302695.1 Helostoma temminkii | reverse complement strand
GAGGGGAGACTCAGACTCAGACTCAGTAGCCAGCTTGTTGTCTTTGTCTTGCATGTAAATATTGTGCATAAATTCAAAGGAAAACTCAGTAGCACTTATTTCCATGTGAAATTCTTTGTGATCATCCATTGTTCATTGTTAGGCAAGATTTGTTTTGCATAAATGATTTCTTACTGTCAAGAGACAGCAATGTGTCAACACTGTGAGAAATCTGGAAATGTTAAGATTCAGAAATCCCCCCAAAAAACAAAGCTCTTATCACAATAGAATATTCATATTCAGCCCATCTAGCTTTAATGTGAATATTTACAAAAGTCTCATATACACATACTGTATGTATATATCTAAACTCAGAAATATGAAGCTGTGCTTGTCTCTGTTTGTGTATTTACCATTGGTTTATGTCCTCGTTTGTCATCCCACAGAACATTTAGGAGTCACGATATAAACACACATGGACCGACACAGGCACAGCACACATACACACATAGACACACACACACACACACACACAGCAGGAGATAAAGAGGATTTTGCATTATTTATTTTCAAATTTCATCTCTGTCTTTAGCTGTGTCTGTTGCCTTGAGAATCCCATTATCTCTCAATAACCTGTGAGGCGCCTGTGTGTTTCTACAGCCGGAGACCATGATTAGTGCACTACTACCACATACTACAGCTAACTTATCATCATGCTCCCTCTCTTTTCCTCTGCGTCTGTCCTCCCTCGTCTTCGCACTCCTCCGTCATGGTCAGGTAGTGTCTGGGACCAGTCATAATCATGGTAGATTGAGCTGATCTTTCAGTCTCATGCCCGACTGAAATGGCAGATGTAAGACTTTAAATATTTCATTTTTCAGGGGCGATGAAAGGCAAAATGCTTTACGGAAAAAAGTTTCACAAAGAGTCATTAATCAGAGGACTGTAGATAGAAATCTCCATCTGATCAAGCCATTTTTTCTGTAATTAAATCATAAACTCCCAATTTTCTTAGAATAACTGAACAAACACAACAGCTTGGCTAAAAAATGCCAACCTGACAACCTCATAATCGGACTGAATTTTCATTTCACTTGACCAGTCAGTAGAATCTCTGTTGTAGTTTCTATGAAAATAACGAGACATGGGCAGTAATGCAGAAGTCATTTATTTCTCTCCAAATAAAAGGATAGTACACATTGATTAAACCACCAGAAATACAACTTTAAATTAATGTTAATTTGGCGAAATTTCTGCTGGATTTGTTAAAAAGCAACTGCAAACAGGTTATATCTACTGCATACTGTATCACTGTAGTGATATCATGGCAGAGCTGTGTTTACAGCATATTTCTAGTTCACCTCGGTAACCAAAAAATCACCTATGACAGATTGAAATGCAGTATAGACAGATCTGTTTGATTAATAAAAAGACAGAGAAATGCTGTCTCTGTGCTCAGTCTTATTATAGGATCCATTTATTAAGACTTTCATATTCTTGTCCATGCTCACATTTATGTTTTGACAGCAGTTTGTTAGTCCAGATTTCTATGCCTTCGGTTCCTCACTATAGTTTTCATAACTCATGAGCCTCCTGATATTACAGAGGTTTAGACTTTCAAACTTTAAAGCACTACTACATTAAATTATAAAAGGCTATACTACCCTCAGAATATTCACACACATCTCAGAGAGGTGCTTGACTGAAAATCACTCAGTAGCATTTTCAGCTATTTGCGGTCCTCAGTGACTGTGTGGGAATGTGTGAGGATGTAACCCAATATCAGTGTGGTACCGGTGCATACAGCACGCGTTGTGAGCACGACACGAAAGCCATCCATCTAGTGTAGGTAACCAAGATGGATCTCACACACACACTTAGTCCTTCTCCAGTATCCCATCCTGAACATTTGTCAACTTAGTTAATCTAATTGGGGAAAATGGTAGGCAGCTGCAAAGCGTATTAAAAGTATATTTATCGCCAAATGTAAATGCCACATGAAAATGGGGTTCCTCACTGTCATCTTCCTCTGCATAAGGGGAGTACTTCAGTCATGTTTTATTGCACATAGTCAAAAAATACTTTGAATTATATTTTCAGCAATGGCTCAATATAAACACAATGGTTCTTTCAAATGTTTCTGTCAAAATTACAGCTGTTGGTATCTGGATTTTGGTTAAGTGGGCTGGTTGAAATCTCGCACCTGTAATTCAACAGTGATTAAACTCATAACCCATAAGCTGTAGCCGCCAACTCTTCCTGGTACCAAGGTTTTCCTAGGTCAGTTGTGATTTATACTCCTTCAGTGGTGTTCTGGACATCTGCTAATTTGATGTGTACACAAAACCTCAGCAGTAAGGAGTCTTAATCAGATACCTGAACCAGTGACTGACTGTTCTCAGAGCTCCTTCTGAATAAATCTCATCTTTTGTGGTTGTTTTTCGAAACGTCATTTTAGCAATCACAACCCAAAGTTCATATGGTTAGGCTGAGACATTGGCCTTTAGACTTAGCTCCTTCGTCAGTGCAACAGTTCTGTCCACCTTCGGAACATTCATACCTGCAGATGTTTTTCATTTTATTATAAGATGCTCTTAGAAATAAGAGCATCGAATAAAGCATGTACCCAGTCATACAGGGCTAATAGTACGTCTAGAACCTCTGTTGTTTTTGTTGTTGTTTTTGTTAAGTCTATTGAATTATTGAATGTCTAAACTCTCGCTGTATTTTTTTAAGTGATGTTTGACATAAAAATAATTTAATTAAAGTGAAAATAAAACTAAACACACACATGGTAAAGCATTGGTACATTTGGTTTGCTGACAGTAATAATATTCAGAAAGATGAAGTGCAGTCTCCCACTTGAATTTTCCTCATTAGGGAAGACCCCACATTCTTAAATACCGTATGGGGAGACACTCGATCCACCCTTTGTGGTCAGAGTGTACCCTGGTTCGAGATTTAGGTTTAGATGGTGCTGAGTCATCATGGAGCCCCCTCACAGTTATGGTTTAATTAAACCAGCAGAACAATATTATCTAGAAATGTAAAGCTCATTAAAACTCTTGACAGAAGCATGTGTTTAAGGGGAAAATTGAGGTCCAAAGATATGGCTTATTGGTTTGAAGCAGTGAGAGAAAGAGAATTCAGATCTAAAAATTGTCATATATTGGTGGGAAGTGCTGTGTATCAGTTCAGTGAGCACAGCTTTGGACATGCTGGAGCTCAGTGGCAGACTTTACACGGCCAGATGAGAGAGAATTACACCAATCACTTTGTGATGTTACAAAAAAAACTGTGTATAGCATACAAGCCTATACTAGTACTTACTGCAAAAGCCAGCACACTGCCTTCAATAAAAATGAGTGGCTTCATCAGTGGATGAAACAACAGCATCATTACTGCTCTCTCTGAGGTGTAAAGTTGAAGATTCAGAATAAAAGAGCTGGACAGTAAAGACTGTAAAGTCACACAGGAAAACAGAGCTTTAGCAGCAGTGACAGTAAACAATGCAGTAGACTTCAGTATGCTTTCAGACAGTGAATAGGCAAAGCCAACCTTCTGTCTTGTCAGTCTGTGGCAGCAGGATACAGCAGTGCCACTGAGGCTCCTAGATTTCTACCATCTAACATGTAGCCTACCATGTACCACAACCAGTGTCAGAAACTATTGAGTTAACTCATTGTTTTAATGGTAGACTGATGTTAGATTAACTACATTCCTACATTTACTGTTTTGACTCTAAATTTGTAAGACTAAACTTTTTAGGTGTCAGTTAATGGTGCATATTGATTTAACCAGTCGATCATATTTAGTGAAATGTCATATTCTTTGCACTTTTTAGATATTTGTGACTTTTTATATTATATTTTGTTATAATTTTGTATTATGTACATTGTCACTTCACCATGTTCGACCTACTTTACTTTTGGTAAACCAAACCAGATGTCTCTCTAGGGTGCTTTGCTTTAGGTCAACATCTTCCAGAGTCTTAAAAAATATTTACTAATATTTACTAATATACTGTATGTGTAAGTGTTTATTATCTTAGACCAGTTACTCAGACTTTGACAGTGATAATTCTCCAAGCAAGACCATTTCCCATTTTATTCAGTTTGTTTGCTGCTGATATTGATGTGAATATTTTAAGTAAAAGCAGTGACATCAGCCTGTGCATTATTATCCATCAGTGTGGTTTTCATGACCCATGGCAAGTATTGGCAGCAAGCTGAAAAAGTTTTACCATCTCCAATATGATTGTAGTTGCAAAAGAGCAATGCACATACATCACAGCAGCAGCCACCATCTCTTCCCTGTCTGAAAACAATAGGGATAGAAACCAGTCTGAACTCATATCAAGGGGTATACTCCATCAGAAGTAGCACATGATGTGCGAGTTAAACGCATAGTTGGTCTTCTGTCTTCTTATCGTGTTTATTTACAGACTGTGACAAGTTATCAACAGAAGTTACTCTGTTTTGCTTGCAAACGTGCACATTTCAAAAAGCCTTTTTGAGTTTTCAGTCAGAAGATGGACTTCAGGGAGGCACGCTAAGGAGCGTCTGATTCTATCTTTGTAGAGCTGAGTTTGAGCAGCTATTTATGTCTTCTGTAAAGATCAATGAGGGAGGCAGTGTGATTGTTGGGCTCGATGAGCAACACATCGATCCAAGTTCTGACATCAGATCACAACAACATTTTCCACCTCGACAGAAATAGGTAAAACATGTATACCACTTTTAAGTCACACATAAAAGACAAAGATGGCTCAGGCCAAGTGAGCTGACAGATGACTAAATCTCACCATTGGTCCTGCCAAGGCTTAAAGCCTCTTTACCATGGACACACATACATAGAAGAATTGTATTATCCTGTTTTCTCTTGTCTCATGCTTAGCTAGACCACCTAGACAGCCAATCGAATCACAGAAGACCCCCTTTAGATATGTGACTGATGCAGCAGGTGGTGATTCTCCCTTTTGACCTATTCCCAGGAGACAGCAGAAGGGAAGGTCCCATCTCCTCTGTCAGTTTTGGTGAGGCTTTAGCTAGAAAACAATACTCCTCATCTTCATTTGGTGTCACTACCAAGAGAAATGCACCTGAATCAGTACTAATAACATTGTTTCAATATGTTAGCGTCAAAGGAAGCACGTTCAGTTATCTTTAAGTGGTTGTGTTCAGTTGAAGCTCGCTGCCATTTCCACATCAATTCATCTGAGTTTGGACCATAATGTATCACTTCAAAATCAGACAGGCCTGCGGTCTCCTAAAATGGCAACACAGACATTGTTTACAGTAAAAAGCAGCACTGACAGGGTCATTTGTTCCACCAACCTAATTGACCACAGAAGAGGATGAAGATACACTGTCTCTCTCCGCGGTGGTTGGAGAGGCTGCAAAGGTCAGATTGCAAAGAGTTGATCTAAGGGACAGACAATCATGTTTCGTTATGACTGAACTCTTGTCACAGCTTGGTATGATGCAGACAGAGTTTCACAACCTTAAAAGTCAGATGCAGGACATGTGTGTTGGCCAAGCAGAGAAACTGAAAATAAAACAGACAAGAATTTGTTTATCAAACTAAATATATTTGGAGCTATGGTGCATACTGTAGTTAGAGCAGCAGGACAAAAATCTAAATAATGTGCTTGTCCATCTTAATGAAAGAAAATATCATCAGTGGGGCTCACTGATGTGTTTCAACAAATTTGGTACATCACATTGTCCCATGGTGTTTGTTGAGATAAAGTAGAAGAATCCAAAATATGGCCAGCTACATCCTTTATGAATAAGACGCTTGCTACTTTCTGCTCCTAGAAAGTGACTAAACAGAACAAAAGCAAATCAATCAGGCATATTGAGCACTTTGGATAGCATTTAAATAACTGAAACAACGTCACTGGAAAATAGCTGCTCATAGTAAACTTGGATTAATTCAGTGTCTTTGTGTAGTTGAATGAGCTGGGTATGCTGTCATTAGGGACAGAAATTTAAGAAAAGGAATTGTCAAAGGTAGGACAGATGGGATCTCACCACGGGTGAGTTAACTGAATGACAAAATCACTTTACTTAAGTCCTTTGAAGCCACTGAAACACCATTGAGCTGCACAGAAAGTGAGCTGATTTCATTGAAAACAGCCACTAAAGAAAACATAATGGCATGGTGATTGTGGTGTAGGTGGCTTCCTTATTGTCCGTACTGTTTACTATTGCAGCTACAGCTTGCCACTGCCTTTCTCATATGGCCCTCCCACACAAAAACACAGTTTCATACAACTATGAGTGAGATGAAGAACCCATGAATTAATTTGTTGGCTCAAATTCATATTCTAATAAATTATGCCCGTAATGCTGTTTACTTTTGGCTGAGCTATTATCCTGTCTATGCATGATGGAGTTATTCCCTAGTGTAAATAAGTTCAAATGTCACGTTAAAAATAAATCCTGATTCTGTGACAAATACCTTGTTTAGTATTCCTACCACGTTTTGCCTTCCTCATCATTTTGTTGCTGTTTCCATCTATAGGGATCGCCATGCTTGTTTTTAAAATCAGTTTCATATACTGAGGTGAATAATACCTTTGACTGTAAAGTGGACACTCATGCCAGTTGATTCTCTGGAGTTTATGTGATTAACTTTCACAGATAATAGCTTTGTGATCAGGTCCAGTGCTCCAAGAATAGAGATTTCCAGTCTCTCACCAAGGCCACACTGAGATTGACTCTGACACTGAAATTGATTCTTGGTCTGCTGTCAAAACTCTGATGGACTTTTTTTTAAGAGCCGTTGGAGTACTGAGTTGAGATGATGGTTTTCAAGAAGGCACTAGGTTTGTTTCACTGTAATTGGTTTCAGTGAATGCACTAAAACAGAAATCGAACCTGTTCAACACTTGACTCAGTGTTGACTCAGGGTCCATTTATACCTGGTATTAACATGTGATCTGTATCTGGATCATGACATCCAGTTTGTGGGACTCGGCATTTACAACTGGCATGAAAATGTGTTCTCGTTATCTTGCTTCTATCCACATCATGATCAGATCTCAAATCAACTAAGCAAGGTGGTCAGATCTGTCAATGGACAAGATGCATCTCAAGTAAAACAAAGCAATGTCATGAATGGACATCATTCATTTCTAAATCTTCCTTCCATTGCGAAGAAGGATTTAGAAGGATTAATTTCTAAATCCTTCTTCGCAATGGAAAATTTGTTAGCCACTGCCAATACCTTTAGTTTTTGCAGTTAATACTGTATAAAATTTGGTTATTCATCACTTCAGTCTAACTTAGTTATGTTTTAACGTAGCTCTCTTACCTTGTTATGTCTCCCACATGAACTAGACTCACTGCTCTTATCTACTTTATATTTCTTTATTTACGAGGGAAGGTTAGATGGATTTCATACTGTTGTGTGATCTGTTTTAAGCCCCCTACACCATTGTCTGTTTCCCTGGCCTTCTGTTTCTGCTCACTGTCAGACACCCCCGTCATGGTCCTGATGTCCTGTCACCCTGCCAACCAAACCAAAGGCTGCATGCTGCCACACAGAACAGCTGAGAAACAGTGAGGCTGACAGTCAGGGTGACTCACCAGCCCCAAATGGGTTCTCTAAAGACACCCTTAACCTCTGAAAGTACAGTATACACAGGATCAACACCCCCAACCCCTCTAAAATAAGAACAATACCAAATGTGGAAACCAATGCTATAGAAAACTAGATCTTTATTCTACTTGAAATATGTGATTTCAATATTAGATATGAGTTTTTTGACATAGAAAATACTATCTTAACAAAAATAAATCCTAAAACAAAACCTATGTAGAGCTGATGAGAACTGCAGAGTTGGATGATAATTAGCAACCACTTACTTTAAACTTCATACACAATCATTTGCTGCATTGTTTAAAAAAAACAGGTAAAATTGGCCATAGTTGTTTACCTATTTGTGAGTCACATAAAATGTTGTCTGAATAAATGTGAGATCTGTATTTAGATACATAATATACTGCACTTTAAAACTGGAGTGTTTTGTGGCTGTCATTTGAGGGTCATCTAAAGCAGGTCTGTTCATAGATCTCACACCAGGAGCAGATGTAATTCTGTGTTTTACGAATTCCATATTGTGATCTTCTGTGAGACTGAAAACTATAGCTTGCTCCTTCTCCTATTCACTTCTGTTTAGTCTCTTCATTCTTCAAATTCTACTCTATAATGTTACTTATCTAACTCACTGTGCGGTAAATGAATTATAAATTATTTCATGTTATTTAGCTTTTGCAATTCAAAGCCAAGTATTACAGAACAGCTTTCCTTTCAGTGAAGATTTTCCAGTCAGTACCGTTGAGACTCCTACACACAAAACCACGTTTTAGTTTTTTCTCTGATGCCTCATCTCAGAAATCTGTGTCTATGTCCCTCTCTGCTGGCAGCTTTACGGACAGAAGACATGCATTTTAGCCAGTGTAGTGCACTCAGGGAACAACAGGGTGCTGAACTCATAAATGTATGAGGATTATTACCAGACATTTTGACCATCAACTTTTAAATGTAACAGTTTTTAAATTATTTCACCAGGCAATTACTGGCTAACAGAAACTCTAGTCTGTGAGACAGGATAAAGTAGTAGCTTTAGGTTATATTTAGTGCCTAGACAGCAGGCAAATCGAGCAATTCAACTGAAAAATGTCACTCCTCCTCATTACAGTGATCATGTCCAACATTTGTCATCATTTTCTGTTTTTACCTGCTCTCATAAGATCATCTAAACTAATGCTGGGTGTGTTTTCTCCATCTCCTCAATTCTACTTTTCACCTCCAACCCACCATCTGAGTTTTGCGCCTCATAATAGTCACATGATTGCAAACAAGCTACTCAAACATATGCAATAAAATCTTGTGTGTCAGAAAACCATAAAAACCCAGAGGGGTCAACTCAGCTACACCTTCCTACCTGAACACCATCATGCCTTTTGCAACTGCATTTGCTGGTGCTTGTTTCCTGGTTATTTCTACACCACAAAACAAAAGACCCCCCAAAAAACTCTTCAGACAACCATTGAACAGAAAACCTTGTTCAACCATGTATAATGTGCAGGACTGGCAATGCGAAGACCCGAGGTTGAGACCAGAGTTCTGCATGAGGTTAGGTTTAGGCATGGAAAATACTTTGGTTAGGGTAAGAGACAAATCATGTTTGTGTTTCAATTTTTATGCAGACATTGTGTGTGAAGTGATATGTTACATTTTTCGTTAATACTCAGCCCACAATCTTTCTCTGACCCTAACTCAGTGCTGTGAGTCCCTGAACCCCAACAACAAGTTGCATAACTCTGCTCAGCAGCCACACATCTCAAAACTATTTTTCCTTGTCACTGTCTGACCAAATGTAAGATTTACCACACTGACCTATTCTTGTCAAACCTTAACATCCTTCTGATATATAAAACCTTAAATGGACATACCCATTCATACCTCTGAAAATGAGAGTACAGGGCCTTTTCCTCTCATGCCCACTTTCTCTGGAATCACTTGCTTTTTGTTAAAGTGTGTAAGTGTTCAACCCAAGTCTGTTATTGGTTATTACTAGATCCTTTGGATCATCGTTTTTTATGGATCGCAAACTTTATGTATATTTTAATCTATTATTTTGTCATTCTGACTGTACATAATTTAATCTACTATCTGCTCTGTTATGAATACACAGCAGGTCAGTCTGTCCTACATGAAGGATCTCAATTCCTCCTGAAATTTCATCTATTTCACCTATTTAACAATGGTTTGGGTACCTTTTCCTTACCCAAATCTGGAAGGACCATCATATTTTGTGCAGCTAGTGTAGGCCTTTTCATTGGACTATATAAATACAACTGGACCTGATTCATATGTGCAGGTGTACAGATGAGGAGCAAAGGCAGAATGAAGGAGGATGAAGGTTGTTCTGATGTCTAAAGTCTGTTTCATGCATCACACCTTACTATGAATTGCCATTATTTTCTTAAAAGTTTTGACATATAGTTGGAATTTGTAAAAATATGCTTGTTATTGTATGTATGGTGCTACCAGAGGATCAAATACAGTCAATATCCCGAGTATTCACATAACGTTGAATGAATATGGTTTATATTTATGAATACCTATGCATCTACACTTCTGGTGCTGCTCTTTAGTGTGTTTATATGTACATGCATCTTTAAATAATGCCGCTTGAGTAAACTGTGTTTTGAAGCATGGATGCAACGTAGATTACATACATACAACTGCATACAGCTGTCATCGCATGTAAATCTTTGATTGTATCAAAGATTTGTAGAAACAAAAATAATAAAAAGAACATCATATCAACAGTCAAACATGGTGGTGCTAGTGTGATTATCTGGGGCTGCTTTGTAGATTCAGGACTAGACAGCTTTTTTCCCTTAATAAAGTAAGGGAAAATTAGTTATCTTAGTGTAATACTAAAATTAGTTGGATTATCTGAATCATTTAAAATTGACAAATACGCAAAAAAGTAAAAACTTTTTCAGCACTGTACATAAGCAAAACATCTTGAGCTCAGTTTGTGCTGCTAAGTTCTCCCTTTACATTACATGAAATGTAATTGATGTGTTCACCGTTAGTGCAACTAATAATTAACAAGGTTTCCTGATGGCAATTGCCACCCACATATCGCTTTACATTAACTAGGGGGGAAAGAGAAAGGCCAAGCAGCATCTTGTATTTTTGGAGGCAACACTACGACATCTGCAGGAGAGAATTAAAGACATAAACATAGCACAGGCTTGTTGTTCTGTGTGTGTGTGTGTGTGTGTGTGTGCGGTGATGGCCGCAGTTCTGTGGGCTGTAATAGAGAGGAGAGAGCATTAGGCACACTCAACACTGAGGCAGCAGGAACTTGCAGCAGAACTCCACAGAGTCCTCTCCAGCTGTAATCAACGGAGAGAGAGGGGAGTCACACCTTCTTTATCCTCCACACAAACAATCCCTTTTTCTCCCTCATCTATGTCTTTCCTTATTACTGCATTTTGTTCCTTCCTTTGTATGTTGCATTCTTTGGCTTTATTTTACATCCATCTATATTAATTTAGAATCCTTCTGGCCTTCTGTGATATTGCTGTTTGGAACCTCAACATATATGCACAGTCTTCAAAGCAAGGCGGTTTTAATTTTATAGCAGCTGGCACAAATACCAACATATATAAAATAATATAAAAGACTGTAGCATTAACTAGCAGAAATTTGTGAGGTGCACATATGTGTCTACCCTGACATCATTCAAAAGTGACTCGTGAGCGAGATCTTGCTCCAACATGACGGTTCCCAAACTGTGTACTCACGTTTAAAAATAAGCCTGTCACATTGAACTCTCTTCCTACCTCTTCTCATCTACGTCTTCCCCACTTGCTGGGTCTTATATAACAAGAAATGGCCCTTAGTAATATTACCTACTGTCTTTTCTCCTTCATCTCCCTCATCTCTCTGTCCGCCTGCTGGTCTCA
The DNA here is from genome assembly GCA_900302695.1 of Helostoma temminkii. Classification (NCBI taxonomy): domain Eukaryota; kingdom Metazoa; phylum Chordata; class Actinopteri; order Anabantiformes; family Helostomatidae; genus Helostoma; species Helostoma temminkii. The sequence continues at coordinate 108,691 of OMLM01013986.1, read as the reverse complement.
GCAGGGTTCTCTGTATCAGAGCATTCATCTCTGTCCCGGTAGTCGTCCCCTGGCCCCCTTAAGGAGCTGGTTCATGAATAAACGAATAGAACTGGCAAATCCAAAACCAAATTGCTCATTTTGTTGCACAGCATATTGTGTATATTGCTGTATGTAATAGAGACTCCAATTTACTGACTGGAGTTGCTTGAATGTAATGCAATGCAACTACTTACACAGTGTGTTATCAAATTTTGATTGAAGTGTCAATTTACAAGGATGTGCCAATACTGAATTACTGTAATTACTTGTAATTTTCTTCCCTGTCTAAGTTAGTTATTTATCAATTTGATCAAGTTTGCCACGTAACTGGCATCTGATTAGACTGCACGGGTAATTGGCCATCAAGCACAAATAATAATTTTGACCCGATGATGGTACCAAATGAATAGTCAGGTGAACACCAAAGTTATTACAGTTCATCCTAATTGGAGAACATAATTTCATGGTAATCCATCCAGCTGCTAACAACAAATAATTTGACAAAATATCTGAATTACTCCGTTGAATATGTTTGCATATACATATAAGTCCAAACATAAATATACTGAAAAGCTGCATAATAATAACAATACTGATTTGGTGTGTGTTTGTGCTTAACACATGATGATGTGTCCCAGTGAGGTCAATCTGCATTAGAGCTGATGAAGCAGCTAGTTCATGACTTAGGGAATGTAGCTCATTAATTCAGCATCCATCCATCTACCGTTCACAGGACCAAGTCAAGAAAGGTGGGGCACTATTAGCAGAGTGCTAACTCTGCACTGTGGTGATAGATGGATCCAGATTGATGTTGTTCAACTCCTGGAGTTGTTCAGAAGATACAGGATTATTGCTAACTTTGAGTTTACTACTGCCTTTTCATTTGATGTCAGTAAATGAGCATTGTCAGCTGCTTTTGCTGCTGACTTTTCTTATGTGAATGCTTTGATGGGAAGAGTAAACTGATAACCACTTGCACCTGCCGACAGCTAAGCATGGTTGCCAGTATGGCCTCTGTGAAGCAGATGTGACATGAAATGATACGAGTCGAGGTTTGTGAGGTGTGTTCAGTAAGGATTTATAGATCTGCTTTTCAACAACATCATCTACAAACACACCGAGGCAGCAGGAACTTGCTACATCAGCATACAAGCACACAGTTGTTGACATGGTAGAGCTGTTGATAATTATCAGTTGATAATTATCTAGTTTGAAACAAGAAATGTGACATATCTCATGCACCCAGTTTGAAGCAGTACTGTATAGCAGTAGTAGCTGTGCTAGTAGGCTATAAATACTTAAATTAAAATAAAGGTGCTAATGCCTTGTCATCACTGTGGTCTCCTGTAAATGTGGCTTTTAATTGCCTTTCTCATTGTGACATTGCAGGATTTGCACGACTTCATCTGAGAGGTTTAATAGGACAGATTTAGGCTCTAACCCAGAATTGCATGTCCTATTAGCACCACTTAGAAACAGTGGGAAATCCAAGTCTGTCACTGTAGAAGACTGACACATATTTAAGTCATCCTGTTACTTGAACAATCTCAGAAACTGTAAAGGAGGCTGTAAAGAGCAGGTATTATCCTCATTCCTGCTCACTTCTTCAGTGTTATAATGATACATTTACATTCAGTCACATCAGTGGATTATTAAAATTTTCTAAATTACAAACAGGTTCACACAAGCTTGGCTTTTGAAAATGCTTTGCTGATTATTTGTGGAAAATGACAAAAGGGGATGATTTATGGGTAATTTATCTTTTTTTTCTTTCTTTCTTCTTTTTGGATCCCTAACGGGACGGCACGGTGGTGTAGTGGTTAGCACTGTCACACTGTCGCCTTTCTGTGTGGAGTTTGGGTGGGTTCTCTCTGGGCACTCTGGCTTCCTCCCACAGTTCAAAGACACGCAGTCAGCTTACTTGGAGACTCTAAATTGCCCATAGGTGAGAGGGTGAATGGTTGTCTTTGTCTGTATGTCTCCTGCCCATATATAGGCTCCAGTACACCTGCAACCCCTACGGGGACTAAGCGATTCAGAGGATGAATGGATAGAACCTTTAAAGCATTAGTTTGTCAGCTCTCTTCTTCTGTATAACAATTAAACAATTTCCCTCTGGGATTAATAAAGATTTTTGAATCTTGAATCTTGAATCTTGAAGAAAGATTTTATATCCATCCAAGCTCAGTGTATTAGTCTAATTGAGGATGAACATTTAGCTTGGCTCTATCCAAACTTCAAATCTGCATGTTGTTGCACTTCACTTTTTGTGCACATTAATCAGCCAGCATATCAACTGGCGAGCTTTAGAGGAAATGGTAGGTGGATTTTGTTGGACAGAGCCACTTAATAGTAAGATACCTGAATTCTGGTTCTAGATTAGTGATTTAATGGATAAATATAAGAGTGTCTATCCTCTGTATAAGTCTCAACAAAAGAGTGAATAAGCTTTTTCTTTTATGTAAATGAAAAACAATGTTCTGCATTATTGATTCAAACTACTTTTGTTATCCACTAAGAACATTTGTAGTGGAAAAAAGTGATACATTTTAGATTTTGTCCCTTTGACAATGAAGACGTCAGTGATGTTAGTGATGAAGTCGGTTTTATTCCATTTCCTTTAAGCTTAACATCATAAATTAGATAAAATCAAGTCATTCATATCAGACATTTCAAATATAGTCTAGGGAATAAGTCACAGAGAATTGGAAGCAAAGATTGTTAACCTAATCCTTTCTGCAACTTTATAGCAATTTAGATCCCAGGAACCAACATTTAACTATTTAATCCTTAAAGCAGATCTAACTAAGTGTTCCCACAAATACAATTTGGTCTATAATCCCAGTCTTATCTGTGGTTTGATACCTGGTAATGAGGAGTGCACAGTGTCCTGTTTGTCAGATTAGAAAAGACAAAGCAGGTTTCAGCTTGAACTGTTGTTACCAACCCTCCATCATACAAAAAAAAAAATTGCTCTACTTAAGTCTGAGTAAACAAAGTAACACCTCAACTTTCTTCAAAATCTCAGATTCAGGTATCTATCTCTTGATATTTTCTTTCAATTTCTTTAATTGTCCCCGACACCACGGCAACAATTATTTGACTTTACTTTAAATCATCAATTTTTATTGGCACTAGTCAATGAATTAACTAATAAGTTAATTATATCTGGTGCCATATGGATTACTTCTATTCTTCCACAGTTTCCCTCATTACATTATCTTAGGCCAATACAACACAACACTGCTTATTGTAACTGATGTAAACAATTCTTTAATTTGCTTAGGAATACAAGCCAATTAAACCCATTTGGCCAGTAAATATGTGATACTAACAACATAATCAACAATCAACATCAATGTTTTGATACCTGCTACACATGCGAATATGCAGAGAAGTTATGCTAACTGAAATCTTGCATGTTGCACATACAGTAGTCTGCACTTTCACATGTTATTGTGCGTTTAAACTGATCATTTTGGTTCTTGTTGATCTCATGCAGAATTACTTTAGGATTGAAGGGACTCATTAATGGAAATCCCTTTTCTTATGATATAACTAATACAATGACTCACACTGTATTAAAACTTATTTATATCACAGCCCACCTCTATTCCCTAATGATGTGGACACCCATAAGAGCCAGTGGCTGTAAATCAGGTTCAAAGAAAGGCAATTAGGCCTCATCTTCACAGCGTTTCTCAAAATAACTCGCCAGCCTCTTCTCTTTCATTCCATGACTATCAATGACTTACATCTACCCTGGGAATATTTGGCTTTATTTAGTGTCTCAAATTGAAATTGATCATTTAGAAAAGCTCCTGATGCCTCTGATGTCTCTAAAACACCCTGCAAAGTATTCATTTTCCATTTAAGTTATGAATGAAACACTTGAATAGGTGTTAACTGTTTGGATTTTGTTTTTGTCAAAACACTGGATCAGAAACAAGAGCATATCCACACTATAGTGATTCTTTCTTAACCAAAATGGTAAAGCACCAGACTGACAAACAACCAAACAGACAAATTTTGCCATCCATAGAGGCATGGCACCACCATTACTAATAAAAATACCATGATGATGGAGCCAACTGAACAATATTTTTGATTTGTCTCAATTGCAACATAGTGTCATTTCTCTAGGTGAAATTTTTGAACAATTGGGCTCCAGCATTGAAAGACTCCTGATATAGGGGTGGCTGGCGCCATTATGGACTGCTGTAGCTTAGTTAGAAGTATTTAGAACATCTTTTGTTGTGTTACATTGGCCAGAACAGCTGTCAGACCTGTTGGTTAGCCTTTCCTTCTGAATACTAATCCTAAACTAGAAATACCAATTAGCCCTATTAGCATGATTAGTGTGGGCATGCAGTAACACAGAGGAGAAGACAGAAGGGTCCTGACCTTATCAAAGACTGAGAGGCAGTAGGCATGGATAGAATATAGAGTGAATATGTTATGTGTTTACAAAAAGGAAAAAACAGAAACACTTAAAAATTTTTTCATAGGCACCACAAAATGTAAAAACACATTCTTAAAAACAAAAAAACTATACTTATACTTACTAAACTATACTTATACCTATACTTTTAGTACTGCGAACATGGCTATCATACTGTATAAGATTATTACAGTTGGAGAGTTGTTTTTGAATAAGTGTAGAAAAAAAAGCCTTGGCTGATTAATGAAAGGATGTGACACACAGAAGAAGAGTAAACATCTTTAATGTATCAGTGGATTAGCTGTATTACTTGCAGGGGGCCATAGTTTGACTTTGGTGCTTTGAGCTAAATGTTAATATTAAGGAGCCATATGGCTCACTTTAACATTTACCATTGAAAAATAAACTACTCGACACATAGCATAATATGTTATAATTATAAGCACTGGAGCAATGACAATTTCCTCTTGAGTCTGGCCTTATTTCAGGCTCATGATGTGAGCGGTACTGGATTCACACTTTAGGGCTTGGAGTGACCCTTCCTGATTTTAAAATGCCACTCCTTCCAAATTTCGCCCATTCGTGTTCTACTCATGTTCTTGTACCAGAGCTCACTGTCACACTCACGGTGACGCAGAGATCTGCAGAGATGTTTAGTGGTTCATGCTGCTCACATGTGAGCACCCCAGGTGCGCATGTCTCACCAGCATTTATTTTTTGACCCTGTGTTTTTGAAACTGTGTTGTAGATAAGTCCCTGTTAGTACGCTAATGGTGCGAAAGAAAAATGTATTAGTATTTTTAACCATTTTGAACCATTAACTTTATGTCAATCCACCTTGACATGGTCATGGAGATTTCATTGAATATGTGAAAAGTAGCTACACTTCAGTTAAACAATTACTGCTCTAGGAGAATTATTTTAAAATATGAAGCTTGAAACACCCAATTGAAGCTTAGTTTAACAATGCAAAGCTGGATGAACAAGAGACACAATTAGACACACAAGCATCCCTCTCAGACAGAAATTTGAAGAAAAAGAATAAGTACAATATATAACACAAGAAAGGTATTAGGTGTAAAGAAGTGGTGAGGTCAAACAAGGGTAGACGGATGAATATGGAGCCATATCTGCCTGAGTGTGAACTATTTGTGCTAGAAGAAAAAGATGCTGTCACTCAGTCCCCAGGCTGTCCCGTGTCAACGCCGATTGATCTCTGCCTGCCCGCCTCCACTCCCATGTTCCGGACTCTTCATTAGGCCCGGCCTGCGAGAGAGGATGCTCTAATTGGCGAGGGCCACTGAGAGCCAGCATCCTCGTCAGCCATGCTCTCAGAGAAAGAGTTTCTAGGCATCAGCCGCTCACACTAATCTTTCCCATTATCCCCAGCTCTTCTGTAGCAGAGGGGAAAACAGCCTGCCTGTGGTTTGTCTGCTTTTGTGTGTGTAATGTATGTTATATTTAAGCATATTCCTGTTTGTGAGTGACCTGCTAATGGGAGCACAGGTCTGATCACCTCATGTGAAACACAGCATCGTTGCCCATCTGCGACATTTTTCAACAGCTTATACTTTGAGGACATTGTACTGAGAAAAACTCTTATATTTTCTCTTCAGCGGGATGTTTTTCAGGTGAACCTTTACCTTTACCTTAACCTGTGCTTTATTGTTTATCATTGCACTTCCTGTTGTATAAACAACTCTGACACATTCATTAAGATTTTTTATAGCAGAGAGGTACATAAATCCTGCAAACCTTTCACATAATAGTATAATAATTAAATTCAGCTCATATCATAGGCCCTGTGTTTCCCTGATCACTGTGATTGGACATTTTAACTTATACAAAGCAATTTGTAGCATGGAAATGATACTTTGCAGAGTCAGTTACAGTCTCTGATGACCTAGTTTTGCTTGCAACCACCAACACTGATGTGAGGACTCTTTGTGGATGGGGGACAACAAACAGAAAAGGGTGCTGGAGCCAGAGAGGGTTAGGGCAACACTCAGAGGAGGAAGGAAGGAGCATAAACTGTGTAAATTTGTTTTCTTTTGTGTTTTACTGACTGAAGTGATGAAAGTAACTTTTGACATTTTGGCTACAACATAAAACAACATTACTATACTAAGTCATGAACAACAGTTATACCCATAACAATGATCCACTCTACACTTGTGTTATATGATAATACCTGTGTGTAATCTTTTTGTGTGTAAATTACTGCAACTCTAAATGACCACCCAGCATCAACAACTGCACTGATGTCTCTAATACAGCATGTTTACCCCCATTGACTTAACAGTTCACAAAATATTATGGAAGAAAACTGATTTGGAGAGATATTAATTATGATAACACCCCCCTTCTCACCTAATAAATGCAACTTTTTGCAAACTACTAGTTTTTTATAGGGTTTTCCAAAATGAACATCATTCTTTTTATATCTCTGTAAATCTTCCCAAAACTGAAAACATATTCATGCTTGGCACACCTTTATGTGACAATGCTTCTATTCGTCCAAAGAGGGCAGCAATGTCTTTTTCTTCAACTTTCTGTTGAATATTTGGCCTCTAGTAATAAAGCAAAACAACAGTTTGGCACATTAACTAAAACTGTTAATTCTATGTATTCTAAATCATATCAGACCTGTGCAGAGAGCAAATGCATTAAGACTCATGGTTACGTGTTGACAGTTTACATTTTTCACAATAATACAGAAGTCCAGTTTTTGAAGAATGCAGTAAAGGTTTGGGAGGGGTTCTGTAACTAGATTAACATGCTCACGTACCCAGATACACAGATGGAGTGAGTCAGTACAGCCTCCAATAAAATCTATTTCAAGAGCATATGCACCTCATTTTATTTTTCAGTTCTTCACCAGATTTTCTTTTTTCTTTCTCCTCATTTACTTAAACATTATGTGACTCGCTCTTATCTTTCCTAAATTTTGAGTGTTGTTAATCATTATAAAATCTAAACATAACCATAAATATATAAATCAGTCAGAAAACAAAAAAGTTATTTGGCTTAGAGAGAGAGCTATCAATTTGCGGTCAATGCTGTCAGTATACTGTGCAGAGAAATTGGTTCTTTGGTTCTTTCTCTTCCAATCAAGTGTGTGATTCACTCTGCCTATGAAATGAATGAAAGTAAAAAAAAATCAAAACTTTACTGCTTTTTCCTTTTAATTTTAAGCCTGTCAACCACTAATAAGCAACAGGGTTCTTGTAACTCACAGCAAGTTCAAACATACCAATAACACCGCCAGATCTTATTCAGGATAAGATGCAAAATAAGATGTGCTGCTGTGATGTGGATCAAAAAATGACAAATGGCTTGTGGAGGGCTGTGTTAGTACTACAAAAAATACAATAGGTAGTGATGCTTTTAAGTTAAATTGCTGCATAACAATACCTTTGGTGAGGTAACAGACATGTAATGATAAATCATGAATTTGTGTGTGACATTGTCAGTAATATATATTCACATAGATTAAGGACTTTAAGAAATGAAAACAACACGTGCTTCACACAGTATTCTCGCTCTCTCATTTCCCTTCCCTCCAGTTTCACCATCTGCCTGACGAAACTGCACCACGAGACCAGTTCAGCTGAATTTATGAACTGCACAAGCAAGTTACATCACCTGGAGCCATTCACGAAGCAGTTCAAGTGTGGTTTTCATATTAGATACATTTATATTTCAATTAACAGAGCTGAATATCAAGGAAATATGAGATGTTTTGATAGAGACCACTGACAAAATACACTCCAGAGACCATGTCTGAGTCAATGATGCCATCTAGTGTAAAATTAGAGCAGAGGAAGTACGGCCAATGTGATCATGTACTATTCTATAACAGATGTATTCCATTAGAAAGCAGTATTGTCTAACTACAGAACCTGTTGGTTCAAATTCAGTTAAGTGAATTAAACATGCAGATATGTGCAGCAGTTTGGGGTTCTGAGGACTAACAGTCTATGTCATAGCTTTTGAAGCAATTTTGTAAAAAAGATTTTTGCATCATATATTTAAAAGCATATAAATATATGCTAAAAAGCATAACAGTCTTTAAACCGTGGGATAAAAGGTCAGTTGATAACTTGTCTTTTATTGTGTGCCACAGTGTGCTGAGAGTCAAGAATGCTTATACAGAAAATGCATTCATTGTGTGTACAGGTTTCAGTTTACATGAAGTATTGTTTTTGGTTGGTTTACGTTGAAATACCCTTTACACTTGAAATCACGGTGTGGATGAAAAGAACCATTCTCAGCATTGACACTGGAGATACCATACATTTTTACATCACCATAGTTACTGAAGTTATGAGGTTGCACCTATTGTCGAGGAAGGAAATCGATCTACCAGCACATCATGTTCTCCAAGTGGGTGAGAAAAGAGAAAGTTAAAATAGGTTTGATGTGGAATCACTGGTGCTCTGGCATAAGACATGACGGCATTCAATTTGTCAGGTTTTAAGTTTAATTACGTGCAAAAAGTGGATACAAATCACTGAATAGACACCCCTGCTGAGAAGTACCGAAGGAGAGATGTGAAAATGGATAAAGTGGCTTTTGCAGGCCATAGTCTAGGTCTAGGTTCCTCTTTGTGTTTTGGCCTTGCAGGATGAGGAATAGTTCTGATCTGGGACCACGGTAGGAATTGTTGCTGAACTAATTGTCCAAAGAGCCACTGTATTTATGTCTCTGTTTTGTAGTCATATCATATGCTTCACCAATATTTAGTTATTACAATGACTTTAAATGACATTTAAAAATGCTGAGTGAACCAGATGAAAAGTATAAAAGTAATATGATAGTATATTTTGTTCTGGTATGAGACATGTACCAGTGACATGTCAACAAATGATATTTTCCTACTGAGTAAACAGCAGTGGGTGTGATTACATAACCATGTGTTTTTTGTTGATGTTGTTTGTGGCTTCTCTTGAGACGTCAGACGAAGACCTAGAAAGCATTTTTTGTTTGTTTGTTTTCCATGGTGACACAGTACCAACTTCAGTTTGTGTATTTAGAAAAATAACCACAATGATGTAATGTGTCACCGTTTAGACAGCATCTCAAAGGTCATTGTCTAGACATATTTTCATTAGGTTAGTCATATCATTTTCTTTAACTAAAGAATAAGATCACAAATTTGGGATTTTTACAAAAGCATCTGTAATAAATAAAAAAGATATATGTAAATGACAGGAAATATAGCTGCAACAAATGATTATCATAGACAGTCCACTACCAGTCATTTTCCTGACTAAAACATTTACTCTAATTATAAACTTGGAAGTGGAAAGTGCCATCTTTTTCAAACTGAATTCAACAGTTACATGATAATTTTCTGTCGAATAACTAATTGATTATTCCACTATTTTCCAGCTCTAATTTCAGCCCTTACGGGCCCTTACATGATTGAATGAATAATGAACCTATCGTTTAATGTCATCAGGCTGGTTTAACGTAGAATTTTTCCGCCTACTCAAATATCCAGTGCAAAATTATGGTAAGTTTTTTTTTGTTTGTTTGTTTTTTTGTATATTTATTAACACGTACCGCGGATGGTTTAAGTCCTGGGAGTGATGCATCCTGGAGCTAAACAATCTTTGGTTCGTTTCTGTTAAGTTACGTCTTACGTCATTGCGTCAGAATAGGGAGGGAGTGCGTACGGTGGGGCGTACGCCACTCAGAGGAGGGGTACCGCTCGCCGAACGTCTGTGTCAGCTCCAACAGTTTGGTATCACTCGTGTAAGTGTGAAATATGTTTTCAGTTTAGTTTTTCGGCTTGTTTTGCCTTCAGTCTACGCGTGTGTGTGGTTAGCTGCGTGTCTCTGTTGTGATGAAAGGCTGTTAGATATTCGTATGTCGATATTAGTGTTATTGTACACAGCAGCTATTCACAATGACACTAACGGGACTGTCAAGCCGAGTCCGTTAACTCGCTGCTGCTGTTCACTGACAGCGCTGAATGGCACTGGAATAACTTTCAGCATTTCAGCTAGTTTTCAGCTTTCTCTGCAATGCTTTGTATAATTTCGCAGCATAACTTACAGTAAGGCTCGTCTGCTATTACTTTATCCCCACGGGGTGTATAGTAGTGACGTTATGTAGGGAATAGTTAGTCTTTAGGTGTAATTCATCTGTAGTGTCATAATATTCAAATGTTTTGTTGATGTACTTCAATAACACAGCAATAAAAATGTTGTGGAACAAGCTGCTTTTTCTTATTTCAGATAGGTTACAGTGCAGTACAGACAGTTCCTATCATTTGGTAATGATTTGATTATTTGTGTTGTGCGGCTTGACTAGCTTGCTGTGCACTCTGAAGCACAATGAATGTAATGAAAATGTGCTTTTATTTACTACGGTGCTGCCATGTTGATGGATCTCCTTGGCTTGTGACATGAGCCAGGGCCCTGCCAGTTTCCTGCAACCTACACAAATGAAAAAACCCTCTGCAGGGTTTATTTTAGTATCAACTCGCTAATACAGTCTAATGGTCTAAAGACTTTACATGACCTGGAAAGGATGGACATCCACATCCTAATTACATCTGATGCCTAGTTTTCAAATTTTGTGCAGCCTATTATTAGCAGTGTCTGAGAGATAAACAGGGTCATACACACTCTCACACACAGGTAAACCAGAGGCAGGCAGACACACAGAGTAGTGTGCCAAGGAAGCATTTAGAGGATTACAGTTTCCATCTCATTTTTTCTCCTTATTGTTCTAGACCTGTGGACCTAATGTTCAAGGTTGTCATCTCCTCTCCGATGAAGGAAAACTGCTTCAGCATCATAACTATGGACTGAAGGTTTGTTTTCATCCACTTACTCTACTTGTGCTTTCTGTTTCCTTGTATCATCTCACACCATTTTTATATCCATCTGATATTGACAGTGCACTGCATGCACAAATACATATGTAGAGGCTTGGGAGGGTCCTGTATGACATGATATATCCCACTATCTGTTCTGCATACTCTGCTAACTGGCTGAGAGCTTGACTGCCCTTCAGGGCGATGCTAATGCAACCATTCATGTCTCACTCCGATGGTCAGACCACCACGATGACGCTGCCCTCCTCCTCCTCCTCCTCCTCCTGTTCCCACTGCACTCACGTTGTGCCTTCCCTGTTGTGAGCTGAGCTCAGAATTGGAAGACTTTGTATGAGTGTGATGTGTTTGTGTGTATATGTATGCGTTTGTGTTGAGGATGCTTACAAAATAGAACTCAGTTGTTTCTAAAGATGCAGTTGGCTGCTCGTCGGTTTTGCGCTCAGCTTCATGTAACGCTTCGGTGGTGGATTTGGTGAAGATGTGCTTATCCTAGATCAGATCATAAGATTAACACAGCTTGCTGTGTGCTTGGTTGGCTGTCACTGGCGCTGATTAATTGGCTGTGTGTACAGGAAGCTTGCTTTTCTAACAAACAAAGCTGCAGATACAAAGATATGAAGTGGATTCAAGTTAAAGCTTTTCTCATAGAAAAGGAAGGCAGTGTTGTTTTACTGCTGTATTACATAATGTCTTGTAGAGTCACTGCAGTCTTTTGATTGTTTACGTTAAACACAAGGTACAGACCAATTGGTCGAATGGCTGTATACCATTAATACTTGCATTACACTGAAAATAAAAAGTGAAATTACTTCTTGTCATGCAATTATTATTATGCTTGCCAGTAAGATATATACAATGACGTGACAGTCCCATATGGGTTTAATTTGTTTCATGTTTTATCAGTGAGAAACCCTTGCATAAAGAACAGTTAAACAAAAGATACCAGTGTTTGCCCAAATAAATTTTTCTAGGTTGTCTGGACTCTTCCTAAATTGTACCCTCAGTTGCCTCCCACATCTGCAACTGTGTTTATCTTGTACAGGCCTATTTACTGACAGACTGTACTGTGACCAGAACGTACCAGCGATCACTCAGTCCGTGCCAAGCAAATGCTTCACTTTGTTATATACCAGAAAAGCATAAGAGTGTTCAGTCTTTCCCAATAGGACCTTGGGTTAGTTATGTCTTCCAATAAGCATAATTGTGAGTGGAAAGCCATTGAGGGATCATGTCTGTTGCTGCAGGAGCGATGCACTGCTGGTTGATAACAGCACATGGACAGACCTCTCTATTTCATCTCACATTCCTGGGCCTGATGATCATTAGGTGTGTTATACATCTAACTGAAATGTACAGTTAGCTGATGTTCTGGGAAATGTTCAGTGTGTCAGTGTTACTTAGATTTTTACTGCTGACCTACAACACTGATATGAAACTGTGTCACTGAAACTGTGACAATTGATGTTGCATCATTTCATGATGGGTTTGTGAAGCTATGTTTTGCAAATTTATGTTTCTTTGTTGGACCAATTGTGAACAAATAAGTTAAATGATCAGTGATGAACATCAGAGATTGAAAATGACACTGTTATTTATTCTGTTTTATATATACAAATATATTGTACTTTTTCTGTTCCCATTAGTACAGCCAACACAAACTCTGCATCATTTCAGCAGTGTTTTAGGTCTGATCTGTCATGGACAGGTCTTTAGCTGAAGGGGAAGTGTTATATTTTAAGCAAGCACTTTCGCCCCCTCTCTCTATCAGGGCTGTTTGAATGCTCACAGGGTAGTAGAGGTGGCACAGTACAGATTAATTTAGATGCTAAATCGAACATCCCATACATGCGAAAAGTTTGTGTCATGTCATCCTTGCCATTTATGCTGTGGACAGACTGGGCTTCTCTCCAGTAGTAATGACTCACACATTTGAAGATGAAATTCCTATATAAAGGCAGTGGTTTCTAGTAGCAACAAGCTACTGGTTTCGCTATGATCCTTTCCTATTTGACAGTTAAGGCAGAAAAAAGGCAGGGGTCACACTGTGTAAATAGTTTGCACTTTCAAACAGGGCTGGGGTCCATCTTTTAGTATCGTACAGTAGTGTCACAATTTTTAAGTTTGTCTCAAACAAATAGGTGCCAATTTGATCACTGAAACAGGTTTTGCTTTTACTAGCTTGGCTGAAATCATTGCTCGTGTTCATACTTGCCATTAAACGATACCTTCTTGACTAATGTTAGTGAGGGGTGACAGAATCCACAGTGTTTCTCTCTGAAAGCATGTATTCCTAATGCCTATATGAGGATCTGGTAGTCCCTTTACAGTAATCACATCAGCACTTTCTCAGTGTGTTTTTTACGCTGATGCTTTACATGCAGCATGTTGGCAAATATGACTTGAAAGAGTCAAGTGTAATCAAGTGTAGTGAGTACACTTGATTAGTATGGGCAGGAGAAATTATTCATTTAATCATTGGTCGTATGTGCATTAATAAAGTCTAAACCTGTGAATGAAGTATAATTGATACAATACAACATGATCAGTAAGCCCTTAACTTATATTCAACATATTTGGGATTTCCCTCTCGAGTATCCACATGAATATATGACATATTATACAGACACTGTGTCAAGTTTGATCATCCCTTCATTTTAGTTTGTTTGTTAGTTTGTCTTCATATTGTAGAGTCAGAGTTGATAAGAGTTGTTTTTCAAACTGAATCTTTTCCTAGTGTGTAGATTTGATATTGTTGCCCCACAGCCTGAACCCAGTATCATGATCATGGTAGCAGCTTTAAGACCAGAGCTCGGATGTGCTGTTTCCCTGTTTAGTGAGCTAGAGAGAGTCCAGTTACCTGGACATGGAGATGTGACTGAAGAGTTATTTAAATCAGTGACGATGTGGGTGATTTATATGTGACAGTATAAATTTTTTCTCACCTGCTGGCACCATGAAGAGCGCCGCACCTTATGGCCTTATAACCTGTCTTTAGTCACACAACGTATGTGTTATCCCTGATATGCATTAGCTTTGCCATTCCTTAGGCCCGTGTGCCTTTAACACAATCTCTGGTATGAGATTTCAGCTGGTGTGTAGGTGGTTTCCAGCCTGTTGACAGTTGATGATGCTTTGCCAGAGCGGGTGGAATATGAGCTGCGTTGGCCAAGTTGGAGAACTGGCCACTATTAAACACCTATCGGGCTAGAAAGTGAAGGCCACTTTGCAGTGCTGGAATGTATTACACAATCTGCTTCTTTCTTTTCTTTTCTGTTGTAAACACCCTTTAGAAAAAAATTGTCTTATACACTGATTAGCAGCAAGACTCAGCAGGGAATACCCTGTGGCCGATAGGTTACTGGACAAGCCTCCAGTAAATGTAAAGTGCAGTAAGCAGTTTTCCACATGTAAACAGGTGCGATATGTAATAGAAATAGTAGAATATAACATGGCACCAATTTCAAGCAAGTCAGATTTCATGCTTTTGCACCCCTAGCAGCAACACCCAGAATACACTTTGCACTTATGGCGCAATTGTCTGGTCACATAGTCAAGTATACACACTTAAGGCATGACTGTGTGAGCCACAGAGTGTGTGAACAGAGCGGACTTTTGGACACAGTGCAGAGCATTGTGTGTTTGTTTGTCTGCTTTCAAAAGTTTTTCAGTATTTTGTGGCTTCTATGAGAAGTTTTGGAGATGCCCCCACCCAGTCATCCAGCCATCACAGTTTGGCCCTTGTCAAAGTCACTCAGAGCCTTACACTAACAAACACATGAACTACCAGAAGTGACTGTTAAGTTGCTGCCTGATGTGTCCACATGCACAGTTGACACTATTAAGATAATCAGTGATTATTATTTCACCTGTAAGTGGTTTTAGTGTTGTGGCTGATTAATATCAATATCAATATATTACTTTGCATTAGAGCAGACACATTAAATCCACATTAGTTCTGAATGAGCAGTCGGTTCCATGCACATGGTGAATTATTTATCGGAACACTTGCTGTGATGTTAAGCACAGATCCAGCAGTTTGCTTTA
>OMLM01013986.1:67719-92825 GCA_900302695.1 Helostoma temminkii | reverse complement strand
TCACACCAAGCCTTAGCAGTCACACGTTCAACATAAAATTGTATACATACAGGTAGGTTTCACACAGATACCAAGTGAGAAATAGTCCCCGGTAACAGCATTAACATAAAGCATTTCTTATTTTTTAAATGTCTACATTTGTTTGCCTTCTCTTGATCCCTCACTTGTTGAGAACTACAGACTTGTTTTTTGCCAAGACCCTTGAACGAGCAGGCTTTGACCAACTCTCTGATTTTCTTTCTCAGAGCAACCTCCTTGATGCCAACCAGTCTGGCTTCAAGAGTGGTCACTCTACAGAAACAGCACTCCTCACAGTTGTGGAATCCCTGCCGGCTGCAAAAGCTAGGGGACAGTCCTCTGTCTAAATCCTATTTGACCTATCTGCAGACTTTGACACGCTGAACCACCAGATCCTTCTATCCACACTCTCTGCCTTGGACATATCTGGTACAGCTCTAGCCTGGCTTCGTTCTTACTAATCTGGTCGAACCTTTAAGGTAACCTGGCAGGGCCATGTTTCCATCTTTTACAGCCTTTTTGGCGGGGTGCCACAGGGCTCCGTTCTTGCACCTATTCTTTTTTCACATGGCCTTTCCTAACATTGCTACGCTGACAACACACAGCTCTTCCTGGCCCTTCCACCGGATGACTCGACTGTCTGATGTTGCCCTCTACAATATCAGAAAGATCAGACCCTAACTTTCTGAATATACAACCCAACCCCAATTGGGTTGCGCTGGTCATATCTCATCTTGATTACTGCAATGCCTTGTTGACAGGATTACCAGCATGCACAATCAAACCCCTCCACATGATACAAAATGCAGCAGCATGTCTGATTTTTAATCAGCCAAAAAGGACACACGTCACTCCGCTTCTCAAATCTTTGCACTAGCTTCCTGTAGCTGATTCAAAGCTCTGACTTTTGCCTACAGAGTGGTCAACTCAATTGCACCTGTCCACCTCAACTCCCTCATTCAGGTCTACACTCCGCCCGCTGTGCTCTGCCAACGAACGGCGGCTGGTGGTCTCGTCACAAAACAAAAAATCCATTGCAAAGCCATTCAGCTCTGTGGTCCCACTGTCGTGGAATGAGCTACCGAACTCTGCACGGTCAGCAACCTCATTCCCAGTATTCAAGAAACTGCTGAAGACGCTATGCACTTAAAATGCACTTTCATCCAAAAAATAATAATAAATTCCTGCACTTACATCTCATGAAACGGACATACCTTTTGTGATAGTGCTTTACTTTAAAGATTTTCTCCCCGACTTTGGGTAAAAGCGTCTGCCAAATGACTAAATGTAAACATAAACGTATGCATAAATTAATGTACATCTTTTGGTTTGTTCTGTTTCTGGAAGGGTAAGTGTTACTTTGGCAGCAGGGCCTCCCTATGGGTTTCATCTTGCACAATAGGGTGTTGTGCCTGCCCCTGTCAGGGAACTACCTGCCATTCACCTCCTAATTCAGACACACTTTGTGCCGAGTGCCCGAGCTGAACCTGACACTGACAGGCGAAATGTGTTTTTGATCCAGTCTGACCTCTTTCACTCCCATTGTCTCTCTCCTCTTACTTACCCATCCTCCCCATCTTATACAAAGAGTTGTGTCTTTTACCACACTTTTTGCACTATGCTGAAGTCATCTCCTTTACTGTCAGAACTGACACAACTGTGTTATGCTCCCTGCCCCAGACACACACACAATACAATAACGATTGTTCCTGTTTCCTGCCTATGCTGTCATTATGCAGCTGCTGAATGAGATATGGTCCAGTTTCCACTAGTCAAAGACAACACACACGCACACACACTCATAGGTTTGTACACATATACACATTTCTCAAAAATACCATTCCCCATATCTCTATTTCTCTGTCTAACTCTTTGATATAAACAAACACACACATATTCATGTATGGGCTCACACATAAAGAGGCAGAACTCTTTGGCCTAATTCCTCTCTTATTGATGTGTGTCTGTCAGTGAAAGAGGCACAGCACAAAGAGTGGCAATGGGCCTGTGTGTGGCTGAGAGGGAACAAAGAGTGGTCTATTCCATGCCAGTTCTCAGACTCTTCTGGAAACACTGCATGAGCTTGTTGAAGCTATGGACATATTTGAGTTAACCGACTGTATGTTCAGCAATGAATAACAACATGGGTGCTTCAGTGTCAAAGAGCACAGGCCAGATTGACCTCCACTTGTTTTGTTCATGCCCAGTTTTTTGTGTCAAGAGTAGATTTAAATAGAACAGTCAAGAAGAAACTATTATCAGGTTGTTGTGCAGATGTTTGTTTTGGAACGTTGTGGTAAATTTACAAATTTACATTTGTAACTCTTGAGCTTAATCCTCTACTAAATAATAGCATCCCTGTTGGGATATGATAAAGGCATTGTTTTAGAATATTTGCATGGCATAACAGCCATGTTTAAATGAAACAAAGACATACTTATTCACAATACCTATTTGGTTAGGTGAATCTTGCATTAATCGTATAATTAAACATGCTTGTTACTGTCTGCAACATGACTGTTTATGTGTTTTCTTTTGTGTGTGTTTGTTTTCTGCTGAGCTCATGCTGTGTCACTAGCTTTGCTGGCCAAAGACAATGACAGCAGGACCAGACAACTGGCAGAGTAGCTGAATGGAATGAACTAAGAGACAATGTGTATGTGTCTGTATTTATACAAGGGCATGGGTAAGTGTGGCATGGTTCTGGCGAGGCCATTGTCCACATGTTTTTTGTCATTCACCTTTGATGTTATTGTGAAATTTGTGAGAAAGATGCTGACTCATTGCGCCTGGCCCCATCTGTCAGTGACACCTTTTATCACTCAAAATCACTGATCTGTTTCTGAGGTGGACAAAGCTTAAATAGGCCAAAGTATATCAACTAACTAGTATTATTGATGATGAAGTTGGTCGAAGCAGACAGTGAAGACACAGGAGGATCACTTAAGTATCCCAGTTTTGTTAGAATTGTCTGGAGCATTTAAATGTATTTACTTTTTCACATTTTAAGAAATTATAACACAATCCTTGTATAAAATAGTATAATCTTGTGCAGTGAGGTAGTTTTGGGCCAGGACAGCTGTGTCATTCAGAGACCCATCTGGTGTTGTTTCTTTTGCGTCATCACCTGATAAAGGTGGAATGACAAGCCTTGCTTAAATTGAACTAAGATTCTACGACATTACACAAACATCCACACCAAGTCTGACAATAAAGCTTTGTCCTCTAAAGGCTCCTGAAAGAGGATTTAGTTTGAATGTAAAACCTTAGGCAATCACGAAAACATCCAATCCAGCCTTGGGATCAGCCTGGGGATGCAGGAGGGGATTTACAGACACAGAGGGAGGGATGGGCACTGGGGTTGCAACAGGGCTTCAGGGTTCAGGATTAACTTATGCTCACCCCTCCACTAACCTGCTCCGAAACAATTGTACAGTGCTCCAATATAATCAATCACACTTCGGTGCATGTCAAAAAGATTATATTACACATGCATGAATGACTGTTCAGGTTAATCATACTAGAATCATAAAGTATAATCAGAAACTGCAGGCATCTGCAAACACGAGTCTTTGAGTTTTTATTAATTTTAACATTGGGCTTTACAAAGGTGCCTCACAAAAAAAATAGAGGCAACTGAAATCACAGTAGGTTCGGTCAAAGAAATAATTAAACACACTGAATAATGTAACACATTTTTGCACTTAACTGTTTTATCAAATATTAATATTTGTACTGTTTATTTTCATGTATATTATTAGGCTTATGATGTAGGTCTACCATATTTCTAAGGTTGATTAAAATGAATTAAATTATTACCCAGCTTTAATCGGTAAGAAGACCAAGGTGTGTGAGTTGTGTTTTGTGTATGTGTGTGTCTTTTCAGAAAAAAAAAGAGACCCTTGCAAACCTCATAAAGCCATATCGGCAACTATCCCTCTGCCCCTGAGGATCTCATAAACCCACATTTTATTCACAATAGCATATCAATTGTTTAAAATGAGAAAATGTACCATTCTAAGAAAAAAATATGGTCATTTTGAAAATGATGGCAGCAACACATCTCATAAAAGTTGGGGCAGGGCCATGTTTACCAGGGTGAAGCATCCCCTCTTCTTTTAACAACAACCTATAAACGCCTGGAAACTGGAGAGACCAGTTGCTGCTGAGTATTTGGAGAGGAATGTTGTCCAGTTCTTGCCTGATAGGTTTATAACTACTCAACAGTACTGTCTCTTCTTTGGTATATTTTGCTTTTCAAGATGCAAAATATATTTTCAGTTGGTGAAAGGTCTGGACTGCAGACAGGCCAGCAGCACCTGGACTCTTCTACTGTGAAGCCATGTTGTTGTCATAGATGCAGTATGTGGTTTAGCATTGTCCTGCTGAAATATGCAAAGCCTTCTCTGAAAAAGATGTTGTCTGGATGGGAACATATTCTGCTGTAAAACCTGGATATATCTTTCAGCATTGGTTGAGCCTTTCCAGATGTACAAGCTGCCTAGACACTAATTCACTCCCAAACCATTAGAGATGCAGGCTTTTGAACTTTTGAAGGTCCGGACTAAAGAGGAAAAAAGAGAGAGAAAACCCTTCTGCACATGCCCAAACCATCTAAGTCTCGCCTCACTTTGTCTCCAAAGCGTCTGTCGCTATAATATACTTCATTTGCATAGGTTATTGCATTTGTGATGTGCTTACGTATGTGAGAGTGTTTGCCTGTCCAACCTTGTTGTTCTACATAACCTGACAACGCAGCTGAAGGAATATACTGTAGTGTGAGTATGTATCACTCCGTCCCAAGCTTTACTTGTTTTGCTTCCCTCAATGTGAGCAGCTATTGATGCTGCGGGGAATCTTGGTCTGACTGCCCGTCTGTCTATGAGGTGATCACTATTCCACCAATAAGGTTCCTTCTTGCAGACGTCGGCTTGTATTTTATCAGCTGTCTATTGTGTTGTTTTTTTACAGACATAAATTCAGCCTAGCAAGGCTGCAGGAGGTGATCTGCACTGAGTTCTGTGTTTGGACTATCACTAGCCCAGAAAACGTTTTCTCTTGATAACACGACAGGATCAGAAAGGGATGCCTTCGGGGACACTAAATTAATTCCTAGAGGAACACACACCAACTCACACACATAGTTGCATTTCTCAGAATTGCACATGTTCCGTTCAATATTTTCAGCATGTTCACAGCTCACAGTGAAAATGATAATTGATTGCAGTTAGAGTGAAATGTGCAATGATTTGAATGTGTTGAGTGCATTCAAGTCTTATGTTTTGGATGTTAAAAGTTCTTTGTTTTTCTGTATTTGGTCTCCCTCTATCTATCCACCCCCTCTCAGGTAATCCTTAAGAGTGAGTCACACCAGGCTGACAGCTGGGCTGATGGTAGGTGTTTTTTATTTCTTTATCTTTTAATCTCTCTCTATCCTTTTCCTTCGTCCCTTGTGCCCTTCTGAATCCATCCCATCTTTTTATTTTCTCATCCTTCTTATAACTTACTAACTTACTGTACTGTTTTGAATTAATTTATGCTTCATTATTTTGCTATGCTGCTTAACCTCCATTTAGCTTATTTTTCTTTATTATTTGTGTTTACTCATGAAGCATTGACCTGAGTGAATGCAGAATAATTCAAATCAGTACCAAAGCTGTCACCAATGCAACCTGATTCCATCTTCAACTGATAATGGTGTACTTAGCCTATGACTGTCTTCCATTTGCATGAAATTTCAAAGATGCAAATGGTCACGAGGTTAAAGTGAAAGTTAGTGATTGCATGTCTCTTGATCATGGTAACATTTCAGCCTCTCATAATCTATCTCCTCTCTATCTCTGCTAGACCAGCATGGGTACTTGTTCCTGAGTCAAAGATGCATGCTCCCTCATTGGATTCATCCCCCTGACTGCCACTGAGCCGATCCAACCCTCCATCAGACAATCCCATCTCCACTTCCATTGTTTTCTGTTGTACTCTACAGTGCTCTAGTCTTCTCCCCTCCATGATTGTTTCCTTTTCTGCATGCCTGACAGATTGAGAGGGACGCGTTAGCATACTGTTTAATAGGATAAATCTTCCCAGCTATTCATGAGAGGTCACCAGGGTCATATGCAGCATGGGGACAACAGTCAGAGGGAGCCAGAGGGGAGGGGCCCCAGTTCAGGTCCTGGAGCCCAAGCAGTGGGTTTGGAAAGCCCAGGGTTGATGAGTGCCTCATCCCAGTCAGAGCACCGCTCCTTCAGTAAGATGAGCCAGAACGCCAGGGAAAGCATGGGGGTTATTGGCCAGGGACTAAAGCAGCTGTTCCAGCAGCGCAAACTCCTCTCCCGTTCTCGCTCCACCATCACCTCATTGTCTTCCTCCTCATCCTCTCTAGTGTCAGCAGGTGGCACCTATCCCTTTGCTCCTGGGGACACCTCGGGGTCCTGCTTTTCTGACTCTGACCCCCTGTGTGCTCCTGTGGTTCCTTCTGCAGCTGGCCAAGGCTCAGCCGCAGTGGGAATGATGAGGCGTGGGACCAGCCTTCAGAGTCGGCGCAGTAAGGGGTCCGGGTCGGCATCTGGGAGTGGAGACCGTGATCCTCTCCTTAGAGGTAGCCCCCAAGCCCCACACCGCCGCAACACTCACGATCCACAGCATCATACCACCCGGCCACGCTCCTCTTCCACCACTGACACCAGGCCCAGCAGCCCTGCCCCTGGATACGTCAGCAGCGATGTGGTGCTGTCATCAGGATACCAGTCCACAGAGGAGACAGACAGGGTAAGTGACAGCAGCCATGACTCCCTGTTGTTTCAGTACTGAAAACGGAGAGAGAGCCCTAACTGCTCCTTGAGTGCTCTCTATGGATTAAGAACATAGATCTGTTGTTTATGGCCTAAACAGCATTATTTGTGGCCAGATAGCTATCACACATCATACATACGCAACAAATAACACACACAAAATACATTTATGCACTCAAATATAGATACAAGCCACATTCTAATACGTAACACCACAGCCTGTGTATACTTTCACAGTTTTAAGTCTGTCTCTAAACAATAGACAGGTGTGTCCTCATAAATCAAAACAGTTATTGCTTTGATATAATAATTACTCCTGCTCATATAAATAATTTAGATATCACCTATTGATGTATTTCCAATGGATGAGAAGGTGGCATAAATATATAGTGGAAAATGTATTTAATTTCATATTCCAGTTTTTTAACTTAATTTGTTATTTAATTTTTTTAATCAACTAATCAAGTATTTAATTCCATGTTTTGAATGGAGGATGCTTTTCTCCTAGCCTTAAAGTAAATACTACAGTGTGTTTGCCAAAATCTTCCAATCCAAATTTTTTTTATATAGTACTTGAAGTAACATTTGATTGCTATCCAGCAGGTTTAGGGAAAGCTGTGCCTTGTTTCTAAGATCAGTGTGTTTAATCCAGAGATGATCAAGAGCAGTGTACAGGATGCTACATTTGAAATTGCTTCATTTTATAAAGAGGTTTTATGCGTTTTGGTTTTAGTTTTATAAAACCTCACTGCTTCTTGCAATGTAATCTTTAAACTTAACCTCAACTTCTGATTTTAACCACCTCATTGAAATAATTCTAGACCACAGTGTGCTCTGTCTGCCACCAGAGGTCACTGTCAGATCAGATAACTTACTGTCGCCTGCACAGTTAGAGGGTTTAGATCATGTGGAAGCTGCGATAAAAGCTCATGTGTGTTGTAGGCTAGTGTGAAGCTTAGGTTAGAAATTGGCCTCATACTTAAGGTGGGACTTCATACCCACCTTAACTGACAGCTTTTATATGTGAACTCAATTTGACAACCCTGTTCTGTGTGTCCTCACCTGGAATGATGGAGCGGGGCTGAGAGCCAGACATGTATGCTCCAGTAGTCCTCCTGCTGTGATATGACCATCAACCTTTCTGTGCTGTATTGTTCGCCCTTGGCAGAGATGAAAACCTGTCTCATTCATCTCTAGCTAACATCACACCTTCGTCTCTGTACAGCAGTACAACAATGTCATTAAGGTCATCTAAGCGGTTGCTGTGGTTACACCGAAAGTTGCGCAAGCAGCCTTGAACTACGCCTTTGCTTGAGTTGCCATAGAAACATTGGGGCGACCTTGGAGGTGTGTGACATCCTGCTGTTAGTGTAGGTAGGTGGTTGTATATCTTGACAGACTGTGTTGTTGTATGGTAAAAGCAACGGATATTGTGATCATTAGCATTTCATACTTGCCCTTTCTTCCTTTCTTTCTTTTCTTTCTTTCTTTCTTTCTTTCTTTCTTTCTTTCTTGCTTCGTATTGCTTTCATCCTGCATCCTTTCATCCTTGCTTGCATTTTCTTCCTCTTTCTCTCCCTCTGTCCCTGGAGAGACTTAACACAGACAGTCAGCTGGTCCCTCCCCTCTCCCATCTCCCCCTCCTGAACCACTACCACCTCATTACCCCACCCTTCGGTTCACTGACAGGAAGCAGGAGGCAACCTTGCCTCGTCCTAGATGAGTGAGATCAGTGCTGTGTTCACAAGAGGATGTGGAAGGGTGTGTATATGTGTGACTGTAAAACCTCATTTTTGTCTGCATTACAGATACTCTGAGTTTCTGTGTACTGGTGATCATTTGTGCATTGACAGCCATGTGGTGTGAGCATCTTGTGTGAGTGACTGTATCTGTGAGGGAAAGCGACAGAGCTCAGGGGATCACTGTGAATGTGAGTGGAGGGCAACACAGCTGAGCTGTCTTTATCTCTGCTTGCTCTCCCTCCCTCTTTTCATCTCCCGCTCTCTATCTCCTCATTTTTGTTTGCATAGTAAAGCGGTGTGGGTAGAAATGTGTGTGCACATGGATGTTTGGAGAGGAGGGTAGCATGTGTGTCTTCAGTATGTGTGTGTGAATGTGAACTGTACAGTGTGAGGCAGTGTGTACTTTGGAAGGAGAAGAGTGGAGAGGAATAAAACAGGGGGTCCAGCTGTGGGTCTGTCAGTTAGTCAGGATGGTGCAGCGCTTCAGTCTTCGTAGACAGTACTCTAAGGTAAGCTTAAAGTACACCAACTTGTCTATTTATTAAATCCATGTCTGTGTCTTCCCATCTCCATGCTGCAGCACCATTCATGACTTTAATCCTTTATAGTGTTTATTATAGTTTGCATACAACTTCCCAATTTCCCTTTTTTTTCTCTCTTCCAGCTATTTGGTATTGTGCCAAGAGCTTGTGCTGTCAAATTTTACCAACTGATCAGAGCTTTGAGTTCTTCCCAAAGCTCTGATCAGTTGGTAAAATTTGACTCTGCATGTGCAGGAACGGTCCATATATATAAGACAATCGACAATGGGAGAAAAAGTATTGTTTTTACACTTTATGTATATACATTTGCATACAGTTTTTTGTGAATAGAAATGTTGTTTCCAGTCACTTTTAGGTACTTTAGTCCACACAGCAACCAACTGGTCTGTCTATGCACTCTGTCGCACCTCTTGTTAAACAGTAACTCATACTGCAGCAGTCAGTGCAATAGCCTCCAAGGTCGATCAAAGCTGTTGCCAAGGGACATAATTATTTGTAAACATTTGATTATTACTGATTGGGGTGCATTTAGTATGTATTTGCAATACCATGCTAGCTTAGCATGCTCTGATGCTGTACATGTGATATATTTATCCCCTGGTGGTAGTGCTGTTAAAGAGAGCTGAAGTGCTGTGTTAGGTCTGTTAAGAGCCTGCTGTTCTGCAGCTGGTGCTCAGCCTGTGGGATTAATTACATTTAGCTGCTGATTAATTGATTGACTACACCCTCCCTATTCATTTCTAGCATAATGGTGATGGTAGATGCGGATATGCCTCGAAGCATCAACATGTGCATGTACAAATGCACAGACAGAAGCACAGTCTCACTTTCAGAATAGGAGGACTGTACCCAGATTCATAGAGTCTGATCTGGTCTGGTCTTTTCTGTCTTATCACAGGGATAGAGACATGAAAGAGCTAGAGAGAGTAGGGGGCTGGACAGTAAAATGTTTAGTCTCAAGATGGCACACTTGTTTAGAACAATAGATGAGGAAAAATGGGGGTCTGGGTTCTAGTGGGCTACTGAGCTGAGGTGTAGCAGAAGCCAAGCCTTGAGGCTAGTTCTCTCACACAGGATTTTTGTGTGAAAAAGAGAGTGAAGCTGTGGCTTTGGAAAATATAACCTCCTCTAGGGCCTGTCTGCAATTTTTATTTACCTTGTTCTCTCCAAAAGTGGCATGTTGAAATATAGGACAGGAGGGCAGGTAGACTTCAGTCAATGACGCCCTCTCTTTCCCTCAGGCCACATGTCCACCTTTCTCCCTGTGCATCCTGTGCTTCCTTTGTTTTGTATTGTTTATCACCAGATTGCACTCATTATAAGCGCAGTAAATTATTATGCCATTTTTGGCTGCCCTCATAATTACAAATTCTTAAAATCAGCTTTTGTTTGTTTTGTTTGAGTGATACAAAAAACACATCTTAGAAACAAGTTAGTTTGTACATTCTGGATTTCTTCCAGTTTCATAGAAGACGGTCTAGGGAATTGGTTTCACACAGTGCTTTAGTTTATTGTGTGATTTCTAAAATGTATTGTGTATGGCAAAGCTTAATTGTTTTATTCAATTATTAGAACATTGTCATATGAGATCACACTACTAAAAAGAAGCAAGATAAATGTTAAATAAATATTACATCTGAAGGAATCAGAGCTATTTTAATTTATGTGTATTATTCTCTTGATTATGTTTGAGTTGATGCATAAATGACAATTGTGTAGTAATGAACGGTAATCTTGGATATATAATAAAAACATTAAAAGCTTGCCCATAAAACCGTAAAATATAACACAAACAAATGTTATATCATCATTGTCTTAATACAGAAGGTTATTGCATGTAAGTTTTGTTTTGTAGGATGGATAAAATAAAATGTCCAAACATTATGAAACAACTAAAACTCCTAAGTTGACATCTTTAGTTTACTTTGTTTTACTTGAATATAAAAATAAGAAAAGATACAGAAACAGTAAAACGGTTTAAACAGTGACAAATGATTAGTACAGATAATTAGTAAAATCTTTTCTGTGGATCACTGCTCATTTCAGCTGTACCTTTTTTCATCTCGTCTGATTTACATCCTTTTTAAATCCACGTTTTGTTTGAGGAGTTAGTTTTATACTATCAGATGTTAACCGTGTATTTGAAATAAATGTAATGGCTGCCGGTATTTGTAACAAACTAATGACAAGCCAACTAATGATTTTTTAATTAAATTTCTGTGTTTTATGAACTTATGAATGAGTTGGTGCTTGTGTGTAATTCCACAAATATTGATGTCCTGTGAAAGTGTTGTAATTGTGAGTTAGAGGCCTCCAAAATCACCTGGTCCCCTGAGGCTTGTTCTGTCCCTGCCAGTTTAACATCCTCATCACTGCGCTCTCATCATCTCTCACCTCCCCAGGCTGCTGGCTGTGTGTTGATGAAAGCATTTGTGCCCTTTGCAGCAGGACACAGTGGCTCATTCTGTAACTATTTTGGTGACATAGAGTTATTTGAAAATCTGCAAAAGTCAAGCATGGGGTATTTCCAGGTCATATTCAGTCATATACAACCAGGCCTGCAGGAAAAATATGACTATTAAATCTTATCAAAGCGCTGCCACAACAGATTCCCCTCTAGTCATGGTAAACACAGTCAAAAGAGCACACAGTCAAACCCATATATAAACAACTGAGTTTCGATTGACTTTCAGCATAGAGAGAGCGATAGAGAGGAGGGTAGCCATGGGGATGATGAAGCAGGTGCTTCTAGTCCACACTAGAGGTGATGTGTTTGCCAACTACCAGCTTGTAGCAGATTGTTTTTCGGGCACGTGTGTTGCTGCCACCAGTGCACCATCATGACTCTTTGTGGTTCGCTGTTGTTAACATTGGCTATGAGACTTTATTACAGTGCTAATGTCACATGAGGAAGTACTGTAGTGTAGTATAGTAGATAACTAATGGTAGATCTGTGGCTTGTATTGACCTCTGGAGAAAGGCCAAATTGTTCTTCTTAAATGTAATATTCTCTCTTCATTGCTGTGCAGTATTTCCCCCTCTCTTGTCTTCCTTGCTCCTCTTCTGTGCCTCGTCGCAGACAAATTCTCATTTTTTCTTTTGTTTGCGTTTTTTTCTGACAAGAGTAAATATTGTCTTGACTACTTTTCTGTTAGGGGTAGTGTGTTTGTGTGGATGTTCATGTACATCTGTACGTGTGCAAATGGCAAATGTGCGGTGCTCTGATCAGCAGAGCAAATATGGGTATTGACTGTGAATTAAATACAATGGATCTTCTGTTCTGGTGCTTTATCCTGTTCTGCTCTGTGCTCTCTCCTTACTTACATGACATAGTACCAGTCGTTTGTGTGTATATACTTTATTGATCAGTACTTGGTTGAGTGTGAAATGCAATAAGGTGTTGGTCCAACATGAAGTGCCAGAGCAGTTTCTGTGACATTGATTCAACAAGTCGCTGAATGCCACCCTCTCATATGGCGTTTTAATTGTGATGCTGTGACTGCTGTCTCTCATTCTCTAACACTTTTTTTAGTAACAGAGAAATTGCGTATATGTAACCAAACAGGTTTTCCTTACTGAACCAGGATCTAAATCTGCTACTCTTACTGTTACTCCCATGCTTTAGTACTTAAGCAATCTTTCTTCCTTCTTGTTTTCTGTCCCTATAACCTCACAGCCTATCTTACCCTGTGTCTTTCGTCTGCTGTCAGTCTCTCCTCATCTCTTTCCTTCTCATCTGTGTCCAGTGCTCAGACAGGGGAGCTGGTGGCCCATCTCCATGGTAACTGGGTGATGTTCAAAGAGGGCCAAAGCGCCTTTACCAAGCTGAATGCTCAGAGGTTCAACGTCTGATCTCACAGCTACCTCATCAGCCTGCCCAGTGGAATCAAAAACAACCTCTTAAATTAGGAGAAAAAGTGCTTTCTAAAATACTCCAATGGAGTTCACCAAGTACGACACCTTTGTTTTAGATGCTGTTTGTTCTAAACCTCATAATTAAGCTATCTTATATCTTATTTTTTTTCAGATATACAGGGAAACATGTTCAAATGGCACCCTGTCACTTAGGTGTCAGCGCTGCAACACGGCTGTTTCCTGTTCGTCTTGGGACACATATTTAAATTGAGAGCTATGAATTGTGTGGAGATGCCATTAAGGACTGTTTCACTCTGACAATCTTCCACTTAGATAAAATGAACAAACTACTGTCAACAGATGTACTGTAGTTATTTTGTTGTACTATGTAAATCCAGAGAGCTACCTCAAATCTTTTCTTTTGTGCGCAGGCATGCATGTGTGTGTTTGTGTGTGTGTGTGTGTGTGCTTTCCAACTCTCCACCCAACTGTTTGTGTTCCCTTTGGAGCGTTGCCCCAGTCTGTTTAATTAGGTTGTTGAATATTCATGCTATTATACATATAGGCCAACGCCCTTATCCGGTGCTGGCTGCTATTAGCATTCACAACACTGGAAACACGTTGGGCTACCACACACACAAACACACTATAAACACACACTAACCCACACACAGCTTCACAGTTGATGCAAAAAAAGAAAAAAAGGAATTTTGTGTGTGAAACCCATCAAGACGGATGTAATTGTGTGAGAGGATGGACAAAGAGAAAGGTTTAACAGGGAGGTGGAGCAGAGGAATGCTGCAAACACTAATGTGGGTGTGTGATCATCAGGATGGCTTGAGTAATGGGGAATGAAAGAGGAAAATGAAGCTTTGAGGTTGAAGGCTGTTTTATAGGTTTATAATCTGGGTCTGAATGAAGGAAGGATTCTGCTGTAGCTCACTGCCTGTTGCTATTAATAGACAGATGTCTGAACCAGTGCTGGTCAGGTTCAATTTTCAAGGACGTTTAAATGTTTTTATGTGTTAAGCAAAGAAAAAGTAATAGGCTTTTTTCATTTAGATTAATATTCCACCCTTGTTAGAAACTTAATTCTGAAAGCTTTTCCTCTATAAAGACAAATGACATTCATGTTTATGAAATAACATTATCAGCTGATTGTTTTTCCAGGAAATGGCCTAATATTTCAGGAATGTCAATCTTCTTGAGCTAGCTTTTTATAGTGTGAATAATATCTTTAAGTTTACTGTTTATGCATGAAATCATGTACATGTAGTCCACAAGTCAGCAGTGAGTCACTATGGGTCATCCTTTGTGGATTTATTTTTGGCCTGCAGCTGGTCCTTCCTCCTTGGGCTTTAATGTGTGTGTATGTGTATGTGGGAGGACAATAGTTTAGACAAATACGTGTATCTGTTCTGTTTTCCCAGCCATTGCAGAATTGGCACATATTTGGTCATTGAGGATGTTCTGGTCAACTTGACCCACATGTCTGTTCCTCACACAGTGCCCTCTGGCTGAATTATTTCCTACAGTGCTTTCTTTGACTGAGACATGTTCAGGTCTAGCCATAAAAATGATTTTCTTGACCTGTTTTTCCTGTGTTGTCATAATATACTACCATGTACTGTTCTGAAATGGGATTTGTTTATTTTTCATCTTCTCTCTGAGTGACTGGAGTGGATTGTTTTCAAAGGGAAATTGCTCAGTCTGTGAGAAAGACAGAAGAGAAGGAGACAGTCAGAGAGGGCATAGTCTGCATCCCTGCCACACCCTGCTCAATCTATATCATTTGTGGGATTTTGATGAATAATGGATGAGGATATAGATTGCTGAGCTCAGCTTTGCTCCAGTGACCCACTTAGAGCACACACACACACACGCACTATGCTTGTGAGGACATGCATTGACGTAATGCATCCCCTAGCCCCCCTAGCCTAGCCTTACCCATTACAACTAAATGTCTAAACTTCATCCTAACCCTAACCCCAGAACCTAGTTTTACTCTTTAGTTTTACTCTATATATTGTATATACCGTATATAGTATTTGAACAAAGTCTGTCCACAGAAGGAAATAAAGACGTGTGTGATTACACACACACAAACACACACTAAATCTGATCACAACCTCTAGGGAATCTCTCCACTAAAAACTAGAATTAGTCTTCTCATTCTCATGTTTATCAGCCAACAAGAATTTTAGGAATTTTTCATTTTCATTCTGTTTGCATCCCATCAGAAATTCTCACTTACCCACTGGAAATTACATCTAGACTACTTAAACAGCATGTCGGTACTCTTCAGGCAGATATTGGAAATGACAGCATCAGAAATAGTAATTTTCTGCATGCTGACAAATACAAACCTTCATGAACTGACATTATCTACCTTTAAATCCCTCTTCTTCTTATCTTTTCTCATGGTCTTCTGACTTGACAGATTATAGCAACAGGTTTACAACATTTACCGTCCCTCTAGTCATTTTTGCAATTTATCTCTATGACATATTCTCCATTCCTCTCAGTTCACAGTCTCAACCCACAAGGCACCTGTGTGCTTTGTAACTGTCACATCAGGTCTGAATTATGTTACGCAAAGTGCTGCATGTCTGTCAGGGGGAGTGATGATAAAATAATGTAATAAAAAGTAGAGGGGTCATTGACAAGAAAACCTGTCAGCAAATGGTGGCAGCCAAGGACAGACCATTAACTAATACAACTGTCCATACAACAAATGATACACATTGTTAACATAGTTAGTGCTCTAGTTCCCCCTGGTGGATCGAAAATGTAGTTGACTTTCCTATTCTAGTAGTAAAACTCTGGTTGACTGTACTTGACTGAGACATATTCTCCCTTTTTTGTCTCCTGATCTCATGGTTGATCTATTTTCGTTGATCGTATGATACTCTTCCACCATGAAACAGCAATTAATTTCTGTCAGAATTCAATATGATTGAAAGTAGATTTGTATGAATTCATTGTTCACTGTGGAAGGTGACATAATGCATCAGACACAGAGCAAAAAGTATCCAACATTTCAGATGAAGTGCAGACTTCTATTTGGTGGCAATAGCTCATAGCCCTGTTCACATCTTTATTGGGGCAGCAGGAAGAGAACAGCTGTGTGTCCCTGTTACAGTATGTGTGCACATTCTAGGACCTTTTTCATGTGGATGCTGCTCACATGCATGGCTGCAAAGAAACCTACCGTAAATTGATAATATCAATAATGTTATTATTATTATTCCTGTTATTAATTACAGTTAAGCTTCTCCTACTGTTAATAGCAATACTGTTTTCCTATCAGGATGAACCCTGACAATTATCCTGTGTATTTCCTGTGCTACTAGTTTAAAATTACATGGACATTAAAGTATGTTTCAGAGTTCAGTTTTGAAAGCTAGCCTCTGTACACAAGCCAGGCACCATTATCTTGTTAGATAATCCGAATGCCTTCTAAGATATTTGTTAGATAACAGCTTTCCAGCACTGAAGAGAACTTCCTATTAATCCAATGCCTTTCCTCGTTAACTGTTAATGAAATGTAGTGCTTCTTAGTTCAGACGGTGGAGTCTCACTAAAAATTTACCAACAGAATTCAGGTCCCCAGAACGTTAAGAAAAAACTGTAGTGAGATCAGCAAAGGGTCACAATGTGTGGTGTGTTTGGGTGGAAAAGACAAGAAAACTGAAAAGGTGCCAGAGCAAATAATCTTTTAGTGCCAAAAAGCTGTGATTGTTTGTTCTAGATTCTTCAATTTCCTGCTTATGAAAAGACTGGCACTGTGTTTGGGCCTGCATACCACCCCGTGGTATTGTGCTGTATCCAGCCAGACCAATTCTGCATTTTGAGTTAGTGCCCTTTCTTTTTTCATGTTGCATAACCAGAATGGGTCGAGTATAAACAGAAGCAGCTCCAACAAATGTCTGTTTCCACCAACAGACAAACATTGTGTCTAACATACCTACCTCCTCTGTTTCTCTTCACATATACACATTGTGCCCCTAAATGTACACACACTGTTTTGCACATTTATACTCATATTCAGTGCATTTGATGGAAATAACCTGAGGATAGTTTCAACCCTGGTCCTCAAGGCACACCGTCCTGTTTGCTTTCCAACTATCCCTGCACTTACAGCTTCTGATTGGCTGAACACACCCAATCCAGGTAATCAGCAGTGGGCAGGACAGGGAAAGTTGGTAAACAAGCAGGACAGGGTGCCTTGAGGATCAGGGTTGCAAATCACTGCTCTAGAAAGTCCTCAAGTTTTTCAAGTTACTCAGGTTATTCAAAAGTCAGATGTCCTAACAGAAAGTGGCCAATATATCTCCATGGCTAGATACCACAACAGGTAACAATTTTTTGTGAGATGTATGAACTGACATTTCAGACCGTTACAGAGATTTTTTGGCTCCAAACATACACTTATTGTAAACATTTTGAAACATATTGTAGACACACAGACACGCTTGCAGGGTACACATGATCACTTATATTTATATATATTTATATCTCAAACATACAGTTTAAACAACTATATTAATGTCACCAACATGCATACTTTTGTGACATAGAGCTCACACTTTGGATTTCTTGTCGATTGTTTGTTTTCCTTTCTGTCTGGCTCCTGTGGATGCCAGTTTCAGAGCTGGCTACTAAGATGTTCCATGCTCTCTGACCTTGCTAGTCATAATGGCCCCTCTGTATAAGATAGTTTATGTAACTGCTAATAGGGCCATTGATTACACTGAAGCTTAGACCAGGAAGGACTGGACAGCCAGCACTGGACAGCCGGTGTGTTTTTATTGCTAGTGTATTGTTCAAAGTGGCCTGAGCCGCGTGTCATGGTTATCTTCTCTCTCAGTCTTGAATTGCATCCAGTTCCGGCAAACAAAGCCTTCACTCTTCTGCCTTTACGTAATCTCTCATACCCCTAAAGCATCCCAGAGCGTAACCCATCACAATTTACAATCACATGAAAGGAACTATGATGCAGTTTAACAATGGTTTAGTAAATTCTATACTTCATTATGCAGAAAAAAATATATATCATGTAATTTCAACTGTAATAGCTGTTGTCCTTCAACTTTTTTCTGGCTCTTTTGTTTAGACTTACTCAATTTGGCTTTTATCCAACACCAGTCCAGTTACATCAGAATCTTTTCCCCTTGCCTTCTGGATTCTGCCAGAATTTTTGCTGCTGGCCTTGCCTCAGTTTTAAATGAGCCTTTGTCCCCAGAATGACAATAAATGGCTTAACCCTATAAGGCCAATGGTATCATATTTGATACACAAAAATCTTTTGATTAAATAATTATCATAGACTTCTGATGTATCTAATGTAATACATGAAAAATCTTACATTTAGAAATAATTTCTTAAAATTTTTCTTTATGTTTTTCAACAAAGTGTGCAATACACACTCCAGTTAAAAAAATAGGACGTTGTGGCTAT
This sequence comes from Helostoma temminkii, assembly GCA_900302695.1. Lineage (NCBI taxonomy): Eukaryota > Metazoa > Chordata > Actinopteri > Anabantiformes > Helostomatidae > Helostoma > Helostoma temminkii. The sequence continues at coordinate 74,417 of OMLM01013986.1, read as the reverse complement.
TATTTGTTGGACTGGGCTTTAAAGGGTTAAGAAACATTTATACAGTTGTTTTCTGTGTCTTCATATGAGGTTATCGACCAAAGCGTTGTCCACTCTTGTACAGTTCCTCTTTTGTGGTAGTAGTATTTTACCAGTGAGGAGTTATGTTGGCTGTAGCTTTAAAAGTAGAGCTTAAAAATTTGACACATTTTGCATGAATATTATATACATACTTTATATTCTGTGGTCCAGTTCGTTGCGATTGAAGATCCTAAACAAGAGATCACATGATACACTAGTAGCTTAAAGTCCTGCTGACAGCTGTCATGAAAAAGATAAAGTCCTTTATCTTGCCTCTGTGTTTGAGAAGTAGCATATAAATAAAGCTGCCTTGCCAAAAATAAATAAGCATGGTCTGGTTTGTCCACATACTGTACATCATGAGCTCAGCAGGTCAGATCCCCTTTACAAATTCGCACGAGAGAGAGGGACAAAGCGATATTGCTGTGTGTTGTTTCATCAAATTGCATCATTGTTTTTTCTGCAAGGAACATCTGTCTCAAACACATTAAATACAGTAAGATTACAATATGAACTGTTACCTCATTTGCAAAAACAATCATGATCTTCTTGTTTACATTAACATAAAGATTCCTCTATTTTAAACATTTATGTTTGTAGTGGTAATGACTATGATCCCAGATGTGCATCTGTAAAAATATTCATAGTAAATTAAATCCAGTCAGTAAAATTATATATTATTTGATATAAATGTCACCCTACAAATTGGACCATTGTCATAGATATTATATTCAAGTTGAAAATTTAATTCCAGCTCATTTTATTTAATTATAGTTCATTAGACCTAATATATATTTTATGCACATTAAACCACATTACAAAGAAAAATCATCTGTCTACAGTAAGATTTCCATTACAGACTTAATATGACTGACAGAAGATTAATTTGTTAATTCTGTTTAAGCCACAGCTGTCCTATCTGTCAGGCATGCTAACACAGAGTGTAGTAAAGACGTCCTGAGTCACCCTGAAAGCTTGAGTGTTTCTGAACTGACAGGAGCTGATGGGGCCACCTGGCCTCCACAGGAGAGTGGACTCTGAGAACAGTGCAAAGAATGCATTATATGCACTTGTGCCTAAAAGGAAGCTGTCAGTCAGATTCAGTGTGAAATTCCCCACAGTAATTAGCTACTAATGATTGACAGTTAAATCATTAAGATGTTTTTATCTTTTGTATGTTGGAGTTAATAATAGATACTTTATTAATCCCCTTGGGGAAATTCTTTTTAGACAGGCTGCCAGGGTCAAGAGTACAGTGTCTTGTCCAAGGACACTTTAACATATGGCTAGGAGTCATAGGGAAATGGGAATCAAACCCACAACTTTGGGCTCTGTTAACAACTGCCCTACCAACTGTGCCACTGTCGCCCCAGTCCAGGAACCAGTTGCCCAGTTATTAGTTTGGGTTGTTTTCTATTAGACATAGCCAAAACAACTATAGAAAATGTATCTATTTTGAAACTAGTTTGTAGTTATATAGACCTTTAGAGATAACTTTACAGGCTGACAGGTGAATTTACTAATAGCTATTGCTGCTCAGTCAAGGTGTGTTTGTATGAAAGATGAAAGATTTATTTAATTATATTTATAATAGTATTTTATATGCTGAAAGGAATCTTGCCAGTGAAAAGATAAAACAAAAATAAAGAGAATATACAGTAGCCATGATGATACAGTATGCAGTTTGGGAGTTTATAGTATGTTGCAGTGTTTGTAGTGGACTATTGTGTGTGAGCTGAGGTCAAATCTACACTTGAACTTTCATCCAAACAAGTAGAGTTTGTGCTTGTATAAGCAGCCTTTTCCCCAAATCCTACCCTCTGTCTCGGCCCCCTAACTCCTTTAATCCCTAGGTTTACTAACAAACTAGTCTGTTCACACAGTTTAGCACAATAGTACTTTCAATAAAATATTATAGAAGCATGATGAAGCACATCTTTTGTCAGCGCATAAGTATCACTGATGAAAGAAGCATCAGTTATAGGCCATAGGAATTTGTGTCGCATATGCATAGTATTGAGTAGCAGATTTATGATCATCATATGACTGTGTAATCTGGAATTTTTCATAGATTCCAGTTTTAAACCAAATCTGTTCACACCTTTGCATGTTTAGTGTTATGCAGCCCGTGTGAAAAACATGCCACTTTACACAAGCACGGCGCAGGCAGTTCAATATGTGTCATGGTCAGCAGAAATATTTGGTCCAACCCTGTTTGTTAGTGCACACAGGCAGCGGTAGGTGAATCATTACAGCACAATCACTCAGGATTGGTTGCGACAGTCAAGCTGTGATAATTGAAAGTTGGGAGTGGAAGATTTTCTTCTTTTCTTTCTGCATGAGCTAGTCACTGTTGTTGAGCTGAGCTGGCCTAGAAAATCCAACTGAAGAAAGCCCCCCCCTCCCACAAAGCTTTCTCACAACCCTCTCTCCTTTGCTCCCTCTCTTGCTCTGTGTCCCTTTCAGCTACAGCTTCTGGTGGGCTCCTTTTTTTCCCTGTCTGCTCCCCTCACATCCGTTCTCTGGGTATCTGCCTCTTTTTTTTCTCCCTCTGAGGATTTTATGCCCGATGGACTTTTTGAACACTTAACATTTCCTTCTTTTAAACCTGTGAGTCTTCAACCGATTAAATGTCTTGACTCTATACAGACCAAACCTACATCAGACAGACCCTTAGCTCCAGAGGAGTCCTTACCCTCCCACAAATTCATGCAATCTGTGGGAGTTGTGCTTGCTGAAGCACATATATCCACAGACTCTCTGTCTGTTCACTCTGGAGCGTATGTTTGCACTGAAGCACGGTCATGGGCTTTGAGGAAAAGCTGATCTGTGAACCAGCAGCACAACTGTCTGCAGCTATTAATAGCAATAGTTCATTTCTGGAGGGACTAAGCACTTTATGGATTTTGGATATTCAATTAAGACAGCTGTAACTTCTAAGAATCTCTGCGTCCTAGTTGTCAAATGGAATCTTTGTCCAGTGGACTTTGAGTCAATGAGACTTTGTTTGTGAGAAGTGTCTCAAGTGATGAATGCTTTCCAAGGAACACACTCTTCACCTTTCCCCTGGCTGTGTTTGTCTCCCGAGGGACACACAAACAGATCAAATAGATAGACAGACCAAACAGAAACCAGTCTAAGCTACGTGCATGCGTCTCCCTGCTATGGAGGTCATCCTCAACCTGGTAACTGCTGACACCTCACCACTCCCTTCTCCCACTACTGTGAGTTTTGACCTGGCTAGTATGTGTGTCTGTGTTTTGTGTCAGTGTGTGTTCATGCTTATAATTGTATTTATGTTATTCATTTCCTCAATGATTCAGCCTTATCTCATAATTCCAATAAATTGATAAGGTTTTTATAACTTTTATGTGTTACATGCCCTGTGTTTAGTAACTACAAACAAATCGATGTTGCAATCAATTGCAGAAACTTGTTAGGCACAATATTTCCCCTGCTTGTGTTTCTTTCTTTTGGATGTGAGCGCAAGGGGCTTTGAGTTCCTATAGAATGCACTGGATGTCATTGGCTGTGTGTGTGTGTGTGTGTGTGTGTGTGAGGGAGAGAGAGAGAGAGAGAGAGAGAGCCTGTCTGTTGTGCATAACTATTTCAGTGTGCTAATTCATTGGTAAATGTGTTGAGTAAACCGCTCCCTGTCCAGCATCACATGGAGTTATGACATTTTTCATATCTGGTGAATGGGGTTCATTGTTCTACAGTATGCCACACTGGATCCCCTTAAAGAAAACAAAAAGCGGATTTCCATTAAAAACATGTAATTTGGGATCAATTCAGCACTGCTTAATTTGACTGTGTGGGAACTGGACCACGAGGAAATGACAAAGGGAAGTAGAAGCATATGAGTCATTATATACACTAGTTTGTTTTAAATAAAACCGGAAATAAATAATGCTTGTGCACTTGTGGCATGTGCACATATGATATCACACTGACACAATGCAAACTGACAAAATCTCATCTAGTTAATGAAAGATCTTGGGATCACTCAGTGCTGTCATGTTGTTGCTATACCAGCAATGCTCACTTTCTGATCCCTGATCGTCCCTAGGGTTAAAGATCAGACCAACTAATCAGGAGTGTGAAGTTCAGTCAGTCAGAGATGATTGGCTTTGATGCATAGTGACTGATGAAATGAGAGAGATAGGGGTTGTATATGTGAAGAGCAGGCAACTGTAAAATGCACCATTTTTAGAGGTGGATGAATCGCAGACAGGTCTAAGCACCAAAATATCCTGTTTCCTTTATCCTCCATTGATCCAAGGTCCCATCCCACATGGATATTGGACTCTAGATAAGCAGGGTTGCAGAGCCGACTAACCCAGACTATAACTACTCAAACACTGTTATACCATGAGACCATGAGTTCTCCACATTTTCTGCAGAATGCTGGGCAGCATGAAGAGATTACCCAGAAATTACCTTTAAGTTACAGTGTCCTCTTAGAATTTGGCATGTGAAACCACAGGTTCATAAGAAACACAGGTTGACATCACAGGAAGCTCACAGTCACTTCATGCAAGGCATAACCACCAACAAGGTACCGTACTTTTTTTTCAAGCACACACAAAAAAAAATAGCAATAGATTGACCTTGAGTCACACAGGCAGCTTTTTGTGTAAATGAAAATATAAAGAAGAAGGTTATATAACTGAGGTGTTTCAGATGACAATATTTATATTCAAAACAATCATAGCGAACCTTAACACTGTGGTTTCTGATTGTCATTTTACATAAAGTACTGTGTCCAAGAGGGTCATTTAGACTACACCAAATGTTAGGATGATTATAAGCATGGTGTAAAATACTCTTTAACAAGTAAGCATCAGTTGGGGGAGAAAATGGGATTTGATTTCCCCTCTCCCTGACCTGGTTAGCATGTTGATATCTGTCAGTGTGTGGCACGGTGCTTAAGCTTGTGTCTGTTTCCACTCTTGTCCATCAGAACATCTTGACATTAACTTAATCTGAGCTCACCTGAGACAGAACACACTAAACAAGATTCACAGGAGAGAAAAGTATGGGGTGTCTGGAGATATATGGTTGAAAGATATATAGGAACAAATAGGAACAGATCTTATGATAGCTTCAGTCCATTTGCTGCTCTATGACCTATATTGAGCAGACTGGAATTTGGGGCATATGTGTGTCCTGTCTGCTGAGAGAGAGATTGAGATTGGGCATTACAAGATGTTCTTGTTGCATGTATCTAATTATGTGTGGTGCATGTCTAACAACATTAGCCTGGTAATGTTTTCCAAATGACTGTTTGTGTGAGATGTAGGGCCAGGCCACAGATCCAAGTGTATAGGTTTAGCTGTGCTCGGGCCTCTTGTGGATACAAGGTAGGTCAGGGTTGCTTTTTCACAGCTCTAACCAGCTTTACTTTAATGAGAGCTGCTACACAAACAGGCCCACCAGCAGGTGGATCCAGTTTCTAGGTCCACAGGTGGAGTGAGAACCTCTCCTCTAAGAGTATGTGTATATATGCATGCAAGGAGCCATAGGTAAGGGGGGAGGTCTGTGCATATCCTTTGTCTTTCTGTGTCACTGAAGCCTAATCAGGGTGGGATCAGGCACCCCCTCAGCTGCAAACACACACATAGTCAGCTTCCTACATTTGGCTACACAATCTGCAGTGGTGCACTGCCTGTCACTTCTTGCTTCAGTGGCTCAGAACAACAACATGTTTGGCTCTGTTAACCCCAGGAAATTAGCCTAATCCTTCAGCTCACCATCTTTAATTATATACATGATTAGTCACAAAAAGCTCTACCATTTGTGGATGACACTGATCGTACAGACAGTTTGTTTGGTGACTGGAATGGGGATCAGGATGAAGCATTTCTTTGCTATGTATTTTAAAATATCAGCACCCATCTTTTTAAAAATGGCATCATAACTGTGCAATGATCAATCATAGACTATGCATGAGTCAATGTTCATCTTTGGAAAGCACAGCATGACCAGCTATGTTTCCTATGCTTATGTAACTGAAGTGAAGTTGTGATCAGTGTCTATGTATCCAGGTACAGTAACGGGAGTTTCTTATCACTTTATCTAAAACCTCTATCTGCTCAGCATTGCAGGGTTCTTCAGTTCAAAGCATTCAGCTGACTCATCGTCCGACCTAGTTATCTGTACCTTTAGATAGAGAACAAATATTTGATTATTCCAGTTGTCTTACAAATGATTGTCAGACCAGAAATCTAATTTACCCCATGTATTTCTGTATGGGTGAAATCGTCACATATTATTAACATGATTTTTTTTATAGAGCAGACCATGTACTTCTCTGAAATGTCACTTCTCAGTTCTCTTCTGTCCCAACCCACCAGGCTATTCTAGTTCTCAGATTCATTTAATCATCTTGTCTACATGACAGGAGGATTTAATAATGATCAGACTGTACACAGCATTTAAGGTGATTTGGCTCATGGATATAGGTATATCTTAGGATATATATACATATATATATATATATAGAACATTCATCTTCTATACCGCTTAGTCCCCATAGGGGTCACGGGAGTGCTGGAGCCTATCCCAGCCAGCTTACGGGCGAGAGGCGGGGTACACCCTGGACAGGTCGGCAGTCTATCGCAGGGATATATATATAG
>OMLM01013986.1:40234-67668 GCA_900302695.1 Helostoma temminkii | reverse complement strand
TATTTAATTTTATCTGTGTTGTACAGTAATCAACACAATACAGACACTTTAGTTACCTAGAAATTGTATCATTCCTTGGTACTCAGAGGAATGTGCCTTTAGCTAAGTGTGTGTGTATGTGTATGGTAAAGAGGAGTCAGACTCGTTTTTCTTGTCTCCTTGCTTTTGCTTTGCACGGATGCAAACAGAGAGACTGAGAATTGATAATGTCTCACATTGTAGCCCAGATTCCCAGTCTGCTCTGTAGCTTCTTGTTCTTGTTCATGTTCTCTATTATAGGATTTCACTTCACACATCAACTGGTTGATTGAAAATGTTTGTTACCCTTGTCTGTAACCATTTATAATATATTGTGAAATAATCAAGAAACTTTGCCATCTTTGCAATGCAGGTCTGAGGCAGATTGTTTTTTTAGGGTTGTGTGAGTTTATGTTGCTCACCTGTCCATGTGGTTCATTCATTTGTTTGTTGTTAAAAGTCACGCACATTACAAGAGATGAACTATTAATATTTCCCAGTAATAATTCCCTATTGGCACTACCTGTTCCATTGTGTGTTTACACAAAGCACAAAATGCCAATCTATAACCTGCAGTAGCTCACTTGTTCAACTCTTTGTGTATAATAGCTAGCTAGCACCTTTTATTGTACAGTTATAGTAGAAAGAAATATTAAGCTGTAGTTGTTGGTCAGGAATGATATTATATCCTGTTGGATAGTGTAACATTACATATGTGTAAATATATGTATATGTGTAGTTTTAATGTAGCCTACTTAGACATTGACATACATTGAGAGCTACTGAGAAACTTGTGTGTGTCAGTAGTGAGACACAACAATTGCAGCCTACTATGTGTAGAAGTATTAGTGTGCCAAGTTTGTCATCGCTCATATCGTAAGACAGAAAGTCCCGTACTGTAGATCTATTTCTGCTCCATGTGGTTGATTGACAGCTGCCTGCAGCTCGCAGGATGATGTCATCCCTGAGCTGAGGGGGAGGAGGGTGGAGGGGGAGGAGCTTCCCTCGCTGCCCGACAGGCTGCTGAGTTTCAGGTGCACTTCAACTTTCACAACAAGCTCATTGAGTGGAAGCAGCGGCGGTGTCCTGGTGAAACTGAGGAATCGGCTCGGATTTAGTCGTTTAACTTCAGATTAGACAAACAGAGCAGATGAATATACGCGGCTCGACTTCAGTCTGGGGAAAATGCACTGGGAACAGTTTCTCCGTTTGACCAATGGAAAGGTGAGCGTCGCTTTTGAGATATAAGATGACTTATAAATTGGTCGGGGCTAATGTGTCTGCACTTTAAAACACTCGACTGAAAAGAAACTTTAGGGCTTTAACTTTTTATCCCGGATGCGCTGTGGTTTCTGTTGCTGGATCCGATGGATCAGTCATCGGTTAGTCATGCTGATGGGCCCAGGTGAACCTCCGGTGCTTTATGTTTTTACCCGCTGATGATGATGTGTGTGTGATCATAAGGCAAACATATTCACAAGCTGAGTGATGTGTGAGCGGTGGGTGCCAAGGTGAATGGCTGTCACCCATGCGTCTCAGCTCTGAGCCGCATTGTGTCACGTTGGGCTGCGTGTTTTATGTGCAGGCTCAGTGATGAAAAGAATATTTTGATCACCGGCTTTTATTAGCTCCAGTAATATCACTGCTTTCTGTGTGTTCTTCCCCTGAGGTGTTTGAGGAAATGAATCACACCTGCCTTTGAGCCAAGGTGTTTGATTCATCATTTGCTTAGGATGACTTTATCTAGTTTTAAGCAACTAGAGGAATAAGTATATTTAGATGTGAAATGGTTTATCAGTGAAATGCTGTAAACAAAAATATAATATCCTATCACCCTTGTCCTATATTGTTGTTTCCTTACTGTTATATTTTCCATTGTTTTTCTGTTCTTATCTGTTTAACCGAGGGAAAAAGTCTGTTTTTACACGTGGTAATATTGACTTTTGCTGTGTTTGATATTGTGAAAGTAATTTTTTCCACTTTCTTTTCTTTGTAAAGTTGTGACTTAAGTATTAATCTCATCAGTCTTCCTCTTCAGACTAACTGACCGCAGATGGCCGTTTAAACTGTTGCAGCTTGCCCTATTTTGACTGGCAACTGGCGACAGAAATGCAGAAGCATCTTTTTTTTTGTGTGTCAGCAAAGTGACTAAGAAACCTTAATATGCAACTCACACATTTTCTTCCCTGTTCCCCCTTTTTCATTTTCCTTTCTCTCTCTCTCTTCTACCTCCTCTCCTGTCTCATCACTTCAGATCGACCGGCTGGAGGTCAGTGCGCTGGGCCAAACGCCACTGGCTGTTTCATGTGGGGCAGACAGTTCATTGCCAGGAGGTGAGGATGGCACTCCAGACCCTCAGCGCACCAAACAGGCTATTGCTCAGCTACAGCAGAAGATCCTCAAGCTCACAGAGCAGATTAAGATTGAGCAGACAGCCAGGGATGATAATGTGGCGGAGTACCTCAAACTGGCCAACAATGCTGACAAACAGCAAAGCACACGCATCAAACAGGTAAAATGACGATTTAGTCCAAATGATTACTTGGCTCCTGTTTTGACAGGTCTGGTAAATCTATTTAACACAAAACCTGTCTGCTTAGTTGTTCGTCTGACGAGGAAGCAAGGAAGCTTGCTAAAAATATAGAGGTTGACTGGATGATTGCCATGTAATGTAATGTGCATCGTCTTCACTAATGAAAACCTGTTCTGTGGCTGTCAGGTTTTTGAGAAAAAGAATCAGAAGTCGGCGCAGACCATCCAGCAGCTGCAAAGGAAACTGGAGCACTACCACCGAAAGCTGCGGGAAGTGGAGCACAATGGTATCCCACGCCAGCCGAAGGATGTTCTGCGGGACATGCAGCAGGGATTAAAAGATGTCGGAGCCAAAGTCACCGGCTTTAGCGAAGGTGTGGTGGACAGTGTCAAGGGAGGCCTCTCCAGCTTCTCCCAGGCCACCCACTCAGCCGCAGGGGCAGTCGTCTCCTCACTGATTCGCAACAAATTTGGCAGCGCTGACAACATCCCTTCACTGAAAGACTCTCTGGATGACCCCTCGGTGGAGGAAGGCCTGACAGTCGCTGGCGGACGTTCACTGGGCAGTGCTGGGCATCACCTCCAGTCCAGTCCCAAGTATGGCAGTGAGGATGACTGCTCTAGTGCTACGTCAGGCTCAGCAGGGGCCAACAGCACCACAGGGGCCCCTGGCGGTCCTCCCAGCTCTAAGGGCAACACACTGGAGAGGAGCCACAGCTCCAGTTTGGACATCGTATTACAGGAGGTGCAGGAGCTGAGAGAGGGTCAAGCAAGGCTGGAGGAGAGTCTTGATGGCTTGAAAAGCCACTATCAGAGAGACTACACTGTTATTATGCAAGCTCTGCAGGAGGAGCGCTACAGGTAAAGACACCAAAGGGAAAACTTCAGAATGTGTGTATCATACATTCCTGAAACAGTCACCTAAAAAGTTAATGGAAATAAATAAAACATGTACAGCTTGTACATGCATTATGTAGAGTTACAGTGGTAGTTATACTGTTTTCTATGTATCCCTGTAAACAGGACTGTCACAGTAACAGTAACAGTGTTACAATCTAATACATACGACTGTGTATTACAGTGTTACAAGCACTGCATATGAGATTTCTAGTTGTGTTGTTGAGCAACAGCAGTTTACAGTCAAAGTGGGTCCACAAAAGTGACAGACACACCTGCACAACTCACAAGTGTCCTGAGTGAGAAAGAGCTAGAATGTTATTTCAGCCCTTCTCCCAGCTCTGCATATAGACACGGACGTTTCCACAAAGATTTTGTTTTTGTTTGTCTGGGCAGTTTCCTTAAAATACTCATACACTTAAAATACACTCACATTGCTTCAGACTGTTGTAACAAGTGGGCCCAAAGATTAAGAGGGGCAGTAAGGAAGCAGTCCAACAGCCATTTTTCTCCCTAAAATGTCCATATTTTTGTTTGTCCTCTATGACCAAAATAATAGTGAACAGAATGTCCACTATTGAGTTTTTTCCAGCTTGCAGGAGGGATCAGTCATAAACCAATTATATGGCTAAATCGTTCCTCTGGGACTGAAACCATCCTTAGCATGACCAAGAGTTGCCAAAAATGTGATTTTAACTATGGCTGCAAATAAAAATAATGAATTTAGCGCTGAAACAGTTGATTGATTGACAGAAAATCAATTAGCAACATAGTAAGTAAAGTTTTTGGCAGTTCACTAGTCCACATTCTCAAATGTTAGTACTTAATATGTTTGGGCTTTGAAGACGTCTTCAGGAGTTTTCAAGTCATATGACTTGTATAGTGTATAATATATATAAAATAATGATAAAAATGAATTAATGAGTTAGAGCTCTTAGTTAATTTTGATCAAGAAACCAAAGTATTTGATTTATAAAATGCGAAGTGTAGAGCTAGCTTACTTATATACTCTTATTCATATTACCAGTGTTTAGTTCAGTTGGACAAACATACACAGTGGCTGTCTCCTATCTGTCCTTATCCTTTGTTGTCCATCCAGCTAAATGTGCCCTACAAATAAACAGCAGTAAAGAGCCATCTCCTCCTGTTGGGCCATCCCATTGGCCAGTCTGATACTGGTGCCTCTTGTGATTGGTCACTTGGATCAGCAGATGAGTAAGCATGTCCTAATCTTGTCAGGGCCAGTCATCAGTTGAGTCGGGCGCCATGTGGTCAGATGCCTTCAGGCTCTGTGTCTACTAATTCCTGCATGTGTTTCTTTGCCTAAGCTAATTATGCCAGAGAGTCTCACGTGTGTGTTTTGTTTTCTGTGTTTGTGTGTTCAGGTGTGAACGACTGGAGGAACAGCTGAACGACCTAACAGAACTTCACCAGAATGAGATCCTGAACCTCAAACAGGAACTGGCCAGCATGGAGGAGAAGATTGCCTACCAGTCTTATGAAAGAGCCAGAGACATTCAGGTTTGTCTGCTGTGTTCTCAAGTTTTACTGATGTAAAAGTTTGATTATTTCACGGGTGTATTTTCCACAGTGACACATATTTCATTTTATTTATTTTATTCTAATATAGTCACTTTCTACCATTAATCCTGGCTTCTGTCACCTATATGCCCCCAACCTTTCAGCCTCTGCTGATGAATTTAGGCAGATAGCTTCTTTTAGCTAGAGCAATAACAACACAAGACATTTATTAATGATTGTTTTAGTTTTAACATTTTAAATGATGTGTTATCTTCTTGACAGATAGGCTGCTCAAACTAGACATCAGTGGTGTCAGTCTTAAGTCAAACATCAACAGTTTAAGGCATTACATCATAGTGTATGTTGATACTGTAAACAGGAAGGTGAGACTGAGAATCCAGTCAGAATAAAACATAAGCTTTCTACAAAACATAAGCAATTCTTTGTAAATGACTCAAGTTAACCAACTTTAGTCCTTCTAGGTTTGCTTTGTATTCATATCTGAACTGTATCTCTAGGAAATGTTTTCACAACTCAGTTTGCCCCTGGCTGCATTTCCTTTACCCGGCAGCAGAGGGTGGTAGAGGTCTACAACGTTTACACTTAATAGCCATTTCCACTAAAATGTAATTACAGTTCTACCTTTACAGATGTGATAATGTTCAGTTTGATTGACACATTTAATTACATATTGATTTGCTTATATGCTTATTGCTCTAGAGAGGTGTTTATAATATTTTCAGAAACACCTTTAGGTGGGAAAAGTATTAAAAAAAAAAAATTCATCCACTGAGTGTGTAGTTACGTTGTGGTTTTAGTTCTTATAGATGTATGTATGTATGAAAAATGCGACTGTGCTGACTTTTCTTCTTCTGCGTGTCCTCTGCAGGAGGCGTTGGAGGCGTGTCAGACCAGGATCTCTAAGATGGAGCTCCAGCAGCAACAACAGCAGGTCGTCCAGTTGGAGGGGCTGGAAAATGCCACAGCCAGGACCCTCCTGGGAAAACTTATCAATGTGCTGCTCGCCCTTATGGCTGTCCTTCTGGTCTTTGTCTCAACTGTGGCCAACTGTGTGGTCCCCTTGATGAAGACACGTTCGCGCTCCCTCTCAACCCTTCTCCTCATTCTCCTTCTGGCCTTTTTGTGGAGAAACTGGGATGCTCTCTCGGGGTACACACACCGCGCTCTGCAGCCCCCAGGATGACCAGATTGAAGACAGCATGTGTTGTTTTGGGGACACCAGGCGGCGTAACTGTAGCTGCAGTCCTGCAGGAAGTTTGAAAAATGTGATTGCTGTTAGGAGGATTGTGTGGCCGAGCACTGAAAATTCAGCTGAGCACTTTTGGACACATCCTGGATTGAAGATAAAATGGGAGGAAACAGAATCCAGCAGAGGCCACTCTTTTTAATTTAGGAACAGTGGGACTGTTTACATTTTGAAATGAACTGTTGTTATCGCTTAGAGAATGAGCGTTGTTCTGTTTTTATCTTTTAGAGTTTAATCAATTATAATGTTATTATTTCTAATAATATTATTTTATTTTAAACATTATTTTATTCAGTACCATGTAGCATTACACTCTCTACTTGAGTGGGAGTTTAGTCAGGAAACTGGACTGGGGATTCACCAAAGGCCCAGTCCAATTGTAGAGACATGCAGATGTGATAATGTGGTTGACTGCCTTTAGGAAGAGAACTCTTTCCTAGCTGTAATTGGTAGATTTGAACCATGGCTGAACACCCTCCTTTCTTGCTGTGATGAATACAACACGTTGAAGGACTGACCATGAACTTTGAGTCATGAACTAGAGACTTTCTGTGCTTCCCATTTCTAATAGCAAAGATTACATGCTTTTACTTACAATGTGTTTTTTCAGTAAAACAAGGAAAAACTGTGTTAAATATTGGAGATTGCCAGTGAAACGCAAAGACAGAATGGGACAGCTTTAGAAAGGAACAGAATGCTGCTCAACATAGAAACAGCACATAAACACATCTGGTTATTGTCAGGCATATGCCAAAATTTGCAGTATGATTACAATGCTACGTTTTCATTAAGAAAAATGTACAAACTAACTAGTTTTACTTTTAAAATCAGAGGGAAAAAAGGCCACTGTCAAAGTATAATCAAATAGCCAGGATAATTGCCTTTCACCATGTTTGATCAGGTTAGGAAAAAGAGACTACTGGTGCTTTTCCAGCTCCATCTCAGCTGGAATAGACGTGCTGCTGCTGCTTCATATTTACAGTGCAAGTCGTCTCCACTGCCATGCCAGTCAAATGCACAATGCCTGGATGTGACAATGACCTGCTCATCAGACGTTCTCCCACTGTATTATTTGTGTGACAGTTTTTTTTCTAAAAGTACACTATGTTATGGAGTAATCACCCAGTGCCAAATCTTGGTTAACCCAGGGATGCCTGAGCACCCAAAGGGTCCAGACTGAGAGGACAGGAAGGGGAAGTTCCTCAGCAGGTTTAGCTTCTATTTAGATCTGTCATGAATGTCTTGCCTGGATGTATCTTTTTGGGAGCTGGAACTTTTGCAAGGGAAATGTGATAAGAGAAGTCACAATCTGAACATGAACTTGACTCCGGACGTTCACATATGTGTTTCTGCACAAGCTTTCTTATACTCTCATCTAGTCAAGGACACAACGAGATGAACTAACACACTAAGTAATCCATCCCTTATTTATTTCCTAACAGATAGTGGGGTCATTTGAACAGTACAGCTGCACTTTAGCACACTCCCAGATGACATGTAGGTCGGGCTGAGGTTTGGGAAGCTTTAGATAAAGACTTCAAAGGTTGTCATTCATGAGACAGTAGTCCTCAGTGGGATAAGAGGAGCTGACTCAGGTCAGGATCACTGCCATTCTTGTCTAAAGATAAATTTAGACAATTTTGGAAGAAAAGAATTTTGGAATTCTTGTCAAAATCTTGGTAAACTTGGTGAACAATGGCTGGAAGTAGATGTATTAATCTATTCAGTTCATCATGGGTGTGGCAGACGAATTGACTGAGCTGACCTTTGACCCTAGCTTGACTTTGCAGTAATGCCTATGATTTAGGGTTGTGTGCTAAACCAATCCAGTGCCTTCTGATGTTCGTTTCTAAGTGTGGAATAAATAAAATGCATTCCTGACTAACATATGTATTACTATATTTTTTTTAAAGTTGTTCTAATTGTGTGTCTAATTTTTAAAAAGTCACCTCTTGCTAGTTCACCATGTGTCCACTAGATGGAGATATGTTACTTTAAATGCCCTGTTTTTCTCACGACTGTGCAAAGCTGCTAAGTTTGTGTGAATGTCCTGTTATGAGGGCGGTGGAGCTCTGACCATAAGGAGGTGTCACTCCTTATCAGGAGGGAAACAGGTTGGGTGGAAGGCCTCTTTAACCTTAGTCTTACTGCCAGGAGTCGGAATGAGCCACCGGGGACAATATTTTCATTAAAAACACAGGAGAGACCAGACTCCACCACTTTATTCTAGCATTTTCTCTCACTCTCTTTCAAACACACACAGCTTAATTCTGTTTTAATGCTGCTTTTGATTGGTCAGCACCAAACCGCAGCACTCAGTCACACCTCGCCGGTGATATCTGATGCTGACAGCTCTGGCCCACACTGAGCCGTGTCCCTGCAGGACCCCATGGAGCCTGCTGAGGCTCGCGGTCACACGCACAACGACGACACTGTTGGCGGTTCAGTCATTGTTACTGTGCAGTTGGGGGGGTCATTATGTTACACTTTATCAGAGCCTTTTCCTCGTTTTCTACCCTGCCAGATTTGATGCGCATGGCTGTGCGCCAAAGTAAACACGGGGCGCACTTATCTGCCCTACTGAAAGCTGTAAGTGGTGACAGAGAGAGCCGCGAGAGGAGAGAGTGAGTTTGTCCCCAGAGGAGTCCACAGTAAATAGGCACAGGCAATTCCGCATGATTTAGCATCAACTTTAATTATTGCATGTATTCAAAGATAACACTTCTGGCTCGCCTGCAAACTGATTTATGCAGTGTCTGACACTTTCGTTGGATCATTCATTTCTATTCAGAGATGCGAACATATGCATGCACCACACAGACACAGGAATACTAACCATATTCCTGCATTTTGGAGTGGGGGCGCATGTGTTGTGCTTGAATATTTATGAGGTAATGCGCGCAAGAAAGCTATGTTGGATAGATGTGAATGTCAAAAACCGGAAAGGTGTGTTGTGGCCATCTGGTAGCACTTTCACGGTGCTTACCGTGCCGTATGTGCCCAAAACGGAACCCTCAGGATCTGCAGAACTAATCTTAGAGCCGAGGGACTGGGGAGCACAGGAGGTGGGACTGTGACCCATCATTAACCCCGTGATGAGTGGAACCACACAGGGGCGAAGATATATCAAATGGCCCATCTTGAAAGGGAAGGTAGACGGTCATTAGAACTTCATAAGGCACAACGAGTTGAAATTATATGTTAAATGAGTTCAATGGCCGATTTCATTTCAAATGCAACTGGACAAAATGAAAAAATGAAGTCTAACAGTTTTTTTAATTAAGCTCGTCCGCCTTATGTTACTTTAAAGGGAGGCATCATAGATAGACAGTGACAGTAAATGGATTGGCTGCACTGTGCTCAATAATCATTGGCGTTTTACTTACTTTAGTTCTTGTTTAATGCTTTTTCTATGAATCAACTGTTGAGCAGACAGAACTAAAACCTGACGCCGAACAAGTCTGATAACATCTCTGTGGAGATGACACTGTCCAGAAATCGCGCATCAACAAGCAAACTTGAACTAATTGTATCTTGTGGTCTATAAAATCCGAAAAAGTCAACTAATTGTTGTGGCTCAGCATTCCTCATGAGAGAGGCGCTGAGCTGCACAGTGGGCAGAGAGGGACAGAGGAGGCAGCCTGAAAGGGAAGCACGACTCGCTTATCACGTCATTCTGGGTTTAGGCGTTGAGCAGGAAACAGCCTTTCCTCTCGGATTGTCGCAGTAGGAACAAACACACAATTTTGTCTTTGCTCAATGCACCCCTCGGCACAGAACACGCGGAAGCCGGTCAGAAGGAAAAATGCCTCCTTCGATAGAGATAGCTGTTCTGCTCCTCGGCGTCCTGGCTTTGGAGACGCGCCGGAGTGCCAGCGCGCTACACATCCAAGAGTCGTTCGCGTCTCAAAATCAGACCAATAACTTCGTGGTGGACCCGGTGTCCAGAAAGGTCTACCTGGCCACCGTCAACTCAATATACCAGTTGAACGGGACCTTGAACGTCGAGGTGGAGAAGAGGACCGGACCGGTGGAGGACAACCTGTTGTGCCATGCGCCACAGCTGCCCCAGGCTCCGTGCGAGCATCCAAAATCCCTCACTGACAACTACAACAAGCTCCTGGAGCTGGACCGAGAGCAAGGGGTCGTGGTGGTGTGTGGTTCGGTGTATCAAGGCTTCTGTGAGCTCAGAAAAATGGAAAATATCTCTGAAATAGCGGTGGAGTTTCCACCTCAGGGCGAGAAGACTGTTTTCCCCAGTATGCTTAACATTGCTGCCAATCACCCCAACGCGTCCACTGTGGGGCTCATCTTCAAGAGCCATGGGGGAAACACCCGGCTTCTCGTCGGGGCGACATACACAGGGGCTGGTACCCAGTTTTTCCCCAAGAACCACAGCAAGGAGGACCTGCGCTTTGAAAACACCCCGGAGATCGCCATCCGCTCCCTGAACATCAAGGATTTATCCCGACTTTTCACCTATGACATTAACCCTTCGGAGGATAATGTATTCAAGATCAAACAAGAGGTTAAAACCAAAAACAAGCTGAACTTCGTCCACGTTTTCGTCCAAAAGACTTATTCATATATCGCTTTTAATAATGATGCGAAAATGGGCCACAAGGAGAGCCAGCCCAACAGCATCCTCGCTAGGATCTGTCTAGATACAGAGAACCCCAGAAGAAATCCCCCCGGACCAGAGAGCAGGAAGCTCACTGAATCCTACATCCAGATGCCGCTTCAGTGTGGATTTAATGGGAACATCTACAATCGGCTCTTGTCCGTTTATCCGGCGGAGATCCACACAGATGAGGGGAGGAGGTCAGAGCACTATCTGTTTGGAGTGTTCTCCAAAGCGGACAGAAAGTCGGCTCTGTGCGCCTTCAAGTTTGGAGACATCGAGGAGGAGATCCGACAAGGCCGCAGGAACTGTTCTAACTCTCCCAGCAGCGATGTTCAGGTGCTGGACAGCGTTATCCAGGGATCAGGGGCAGCCTGCGTTCAGAAGGGAAACTTGGTGGTAAGAGCTACAGTTCTCTTTTAATAAGAAGTGATTTTAGCCTGATTTTATGTGGTGATGTTACGCAGAACGCATGAATGTACGTTTTATTAAGTGGAACTGATGCAAAAGGATTTTCTGAAAAACTGAAAAATAAAAATGACTGAGACAGTTTCACTTGACTCAGTTTTTCCATAAACAAATGTCAGTAGCAAAACATTTCCAACGAGGGAACAACAAATAAATTATGAACGTCACTAACAATCTTTCAACCTTATTGAAAATGTATGACAATGTGTGGTTATTTTTTCAGTTTTGACTTCTTATCTGAGTACAATTCCTGTTTTGCTGTATGATCTGTGACACCTGTAGTTGCTCACACTGTATGGAATAAGCTGCTACTGACGGCTGTATCTCTCTGACAGTTTCCATTTATGCTTACAAGCTGTTATCCTCTGTAGCCCTGAGGCTCATGACTTGGAGAGAGGATCTCCCATGTCACGAGTGGAGGTCATGATAGTTGGAAAGATGCTTCACAGTGGGGGTTATGGGAAGGGTTACACATCCAGCAGCCCCGTCTTATCAAACATGAAGAGAGAACGGGGTCAATAGCTTACAGTCTTTATTGGGTGTGTGCTGCTAACTATAAGCCAACTACAAATTCAGCACAATGAAAATGAATAAATAGTTGCTTTGTCCTAAACATGTGGCCAGATGTTATCTCGTCTTTTCATCTACACGCTTTCTTCTTGCATACCAAAATAAATACATGCCCTTAAGGAAAAATCTGCATTGTGCACTATATTAGGCCCCTGTTTTCCTCTCTATGAATGGCATGTGGTCATAAAGGCAGAGAAAGTTTCGCTCATTTTCATAGGAATGAAGTGAAATTCCAGCTTTTCATTGTGTCGATTTTGACTGACAGAGCCGAGGTCAAAGGAGTCTGTCCCGCGACCACTGTGCTGTCAGGTCAGAAACTTGCCCTCCTTGCTGGCACTGTCTTGTCGGCTGTGGCCCCAGGGCAACTTCCCCCGTGATCAGTTTTCTAAATACTATCTCAACTGGCCAACAAGCCTTCCTGAGGTGGACTGCACAGTTCAGAGTAGTTTACTGTGGCTCTGTTTGTAGTGCAGCGTAGAATAAAAGTTACGTTGTCATGACCAGTGAAATGTTTTGTAGTCCGCACACTGAAGGACAACACTGAGGAAAAGCTAGACATAATTTTTGATAAGATACAAAGCTGAAAGCAGAAAGGCCTGTGGGAAACCACTCTACAAATATCCACCGTGCTTAATTCTTTTTTTTTTTTTTTTGACTCTACTCTAAAATATTCAAACAATTCCCAATAGATCCTGGTGCTCATCCAAGCGTGGCACTAATGTTTTATCATTGCCTTCTGAGGATTTGATAAAAGCAGAGTCTTATGAGTGTTGTAGACTCGTGTAAGCCCTTTTCAAGTATTCACTGAGATGTCTAAAAAGTGATTTAGAAAAATGAGAGGCACCGCTGTGATAGCTACTATCAGCTCTGGTTCCAATTCGCTTTCATCACACAGTGCTCTTTTTGTGCTCCGTTCCCTCCTGTTTTCTAATCTTTGTGGCATGCTTCCATATGAAAGCTGATGAGAATTCATCTCCCTGTCATTTTGTCTGTGTTCTAGTTGCAACCTGAGCAGCTGGACTGTGGTGCGGCCCACCTGCAGCACCCTCTGGCCTTACGGAGGCCCCTGAGGGCCATTCCTGTGTTTGAATACCCGGGCCTTAGTTCAGTGTCTGTGGACAATGTGCACAACCACACAGTGGTTTTTCTGGGAACCAGTAATGGACGACTTCGTAAGGTGAGACACAAAAAATGAAGACATACACGCACTCACCCAAACACACACACACACACATCAATACAGTGCTTGCTTCCTCAGGTCATAATACAAGCAGCACATAATGGTCAATGAATGGAGTTAATATATTTAATGTGATCAAGCCCTCAAGCTTGGAAAAACTATAACACTAACATTCATGTAGCGCCGCTCTGATGTGGCTTCTGAGTATCTCAATAAACCAAACATACAGTAGATGTGGGATGAAAGCTTCCAGAGCTTTCATCTCATGGGTTCTCATCAGCACTGTCACCACCCTTCCCTATGACCCACCCCGGCCCAGTTAATAGTCTTAATCATGTGCTGAAATGTACCTCAGACCTGGTTATTGTCTGAGACATCACCAGAAGGCTGTTTAACAAGATCCGTTGACGACTAATGACTCAGTGCTGCAGTGCGTTGGTCTGCGACCTCAGCTTTCGAACATCTGTTGAGGCTGCAGCTTGTGAAAACCTTTCTCGTCCAATTAACAGCATTCCTTAATTCTGTTTTAGCTACATTCCTAGTCACCCCTGACTGGGCTTGTTATGCAGCAGCTTGCCTCCAAGCGCCACAAGCTTCTTCTCAGCTGTGTGCGGTAACAACATAAACCCACTCTAAAAGCTTTCTGACCCTATTGTTTTTGCATTAGCCTTACCTGGTACCTTTTACAACATTAAAACCATTCTGCTTCTGGGTGTTTCTTTTGGGCCTGCAAAAAGAGCTTCTTGTTTTCCTTCCCAGATGAAGGCACTGCTTGAGCCCCAGCTGAGCAAGCAGTAATTGGTTTTTGGATTGTTTATACCGGATGCTAAGCGCTGGTTGGGATGGTGCAAGAAACGGCGTGTGTGTGTGTGTGTGTGTGTCTGTTTGCTTGATTGCAGGTTTGACTATGTTTTTAGGTGTTAGACCTTGTCTTTAGGCCAGTGAGTGGTTTAGTGATTTCATGTGTTTACTTACACAAATGCATACCCTGTGATCATGTGCTATATGTCGCAGCATGTCTGTCAACCTTGGTGTATAGGGGCTGTATTTTTGAGACCTTGGGCAACAATATGCTCTGTGCTTTTTAGCTATATGTGTCTTTCATTGTTTGTGTATTTATCTGTGTGTGTGGCAGCAGACGTGAATGTCTCTGTGTGTGCCCTGAGGATAGAGTTGTTACAGAGGTTAATGGTGCTGTTAGTGTGTGTAATGTGATTCTGACTGTGAGTTTGGCTCAGACTAAACACAGGGGAACAGTGGTGGAGATTAAGTTAGACCTCTTTTACTGTCTTCGAGAGAGCCCTCAGTGAAGTAATTTGTAATTACATGCATTTTTTTAATGAAGTCTCTCTCTCCCCATTACAGCTGACTTCCATTTTCTGCCTCTCGCAGTGTCTGCCTTTATCTCACTCACTCCCATCCAATTTTACTCCCCTCAGTAAGTCCATCCCTCCACTTTTCAGTTCATTGCTTCTTTGTCCACTTTCCTTTACTCTATCTCAAATATAAAAGGCCCTTTGATTCTTTTTGCAAACAAACAGGCGTTCTCGCTTTGTCTTTCTTGTTCCCTCTCTCCTGCTCCACCTGTCTTTATTCTCTCTTTTATACCCAGGTACACAAGCACACGACCACACACACACACACACACACACATATGCATGTACAGCAGCTGAATACTCCTTAGTTGAATGGGGTCTTTCATCTGCAGGCAGATAGACAGAGACTAGAGTCAGAGCGACCTGCCAATACAGCAGGTGTTTTGATGGTTGACCTGGTGGCGCACTGCACACCACTCCTCCTCCTGGCTCCTATTCTGCTCCCTGTCCAGGTGTGTGGGCTGCTGTTTACTTGCGCCTCGCTGTGTCACTCCCTGCATGTATTTGTAGCCACTGGAGTGTGGGGTGAAGACATACCACAGCTGCTTACGATCTCCAAGGCAGAAGAGTGTGTGTGTGTGTGTGTGTGTGTGTGTGTGTGTGTGTGTGTGTGTGTGTGTGTGTGTGTGTGTGTGTGTGTGTGTGTGTGTGTTGATGGTGTTATAAAAACAACGCTGAGTAGTTTTGGAGGGTGAGATAATGGACCAGAAGCCAATGATTTACTAAATTCTGTCTGCTCTCCCTTGACATTAACCAGTGTCTCAGTGGGTGGTGATGATTTTGACTTGTGTGTGTGTGTTATCTGTGCATGTGACAGAGTGTTTGTGTGTTCAGCAAATGGAGAAGTGACACAGCCCGTGCTTGTCACCAGATGCTGGTCAGTTTGCCAGTTCCTCACGATGGCAGGATGTCTCCACTGGAAGGAAACCCGACAAATCACAGAAATAAGAGCTTTCACTGTATGTGTGACAGGAAGTCTCACTCAGCACAGTTTGTTTTTCTGTGCAGCCCAGTGTGTGTGTATGTGCGCTTATGTTTGTGCATACGTGACAGTATGTCACCCTTGAGTTGTACGAAGGCCAGCGTGCAGATAAATTACTGCTCAGTGGAACAAGATTAGGCACACTGCTTAAACAAAGGACCTGCCAAAATATATTTGTAAAAATATTTTGAAAGAAAAGATTTGAGATGTGTGAAAATATAATTTACTAAATCTGTCAGCTACTTCTTTTTTTTTTTTTTACAATGTGTTTTTGGTGCTGTCTTGGTTGTGTTGGTTAGTTTTGGATGAGCTAACAGAAAGCATAGAGTATATCTAAAATACCTCAGTTGTTTTTAAATTAGAGAAATAATCTTGATGTGTTGCTGGTGTGAATTCACAGACAGGTAGTGTCTTTTGAGGTGTTGCTGAGCAAAACACATGCACCTGAATTTGCTCTAAGCTACCTGATTACCAGGAAACAATAGTGGTTATGGTGAGGTGTTACCAGTATTTGAAATATTCTATGAATATAAAACAAGGAGTTGCTCACTTGACTGCTTTGTTTTTTTCACAGCTGACCCTCCTGGACAACATGACCTTGGCCAGTCAGAGGATCCTGAAGCTGCCAGCAAGCGAAGCAGTTCACCACATCATGACCTTCGACCCCAGTGACAGGAACTTCCTTTATCTCATGACCTCCCACCATGTAAGCATTTAGCTGAGGGCAAGGCTCAAGTCTCAAGATGTTTTTTGACTTTCTCCACTTCTTGTCACTTGATTTATTCATGAAGAAGAATCATAATAACCACAATCAAACTTCATTGCACATCCAGCAAAGGTTTCTCACCTCAATTTAGCTGAACACTCACACATTTGTAGCAAAGATAGCCACGTGTACAGACCTTCAATAGGTTTCAGTATTGCATTTCCAACACAGTGAGCTCCATAGAAGTCGTGCTTATGACAGGATGTGGCTCTAGCAGTTCTGTTATACCTTGCAAATGCACCTTATTGTTAGTTAAATGTGGTGAGGCCACATTTGTAGTGAATCCACTGTCTCACAAGTCAAGAAGTGACAGCTTTCATGCACACTGATAAGGTAAAACTCATTTTAGACACTGAGATCACAAATACACGTGTAATGATCCATACCATCTTGGAATTTAAAGTTGAAACCTGTAAGATTTTCTTTATCTCAGAAGACATTTTTGATACTGCATTGTTGGCAATGTTTAATTACTAATGGTGCCACCAAATCAACCTGGACTAAGCTCTGAATTGTTATAGCAAAGAAAACGCCACCTCTCCCTACCTTTACCATTATAAGTTCTATATAAACATCATCTCACCAGCAAAACCCTAAATAAATAACATAAAAAGACTGAAAAAACTGTACATTTATAGTTGACAGATATTATGTTGTTTAATTCAGCCCCCATTTGATCTGGATTGATCTTTGATTGAAAATTAAATGACTTCTCTTGACATTCCTTGAAAAGTGTCTTGTAAATGATCTTGTGAACAGGGGTATTTTGTTTTTGTGTTGTGGTGTGCAGATGCTGAGGGTGAAAGTCGCAGAATGTGACCAGTGGAGAAGCTGCACTGACTGTTTGAAAGCAGGTG
Organism: Helostoma temminkii; assembly: GCA_900302695.1. Taxonomy (NCBI): domain Eukaryota; kingdom Metazoa; phylum Chordata; class Actinopteri; order Anabantiformes; family Helostomatidae; genus Helostoma; species Helostoma temminkii. The sequence continues at coordinate 50,613 of OMLM01013986.1, read as the reverse complement.
ACGCCCACTGTGGTTGGTGTACTCTGGAAAACAGGTAGCTCAAAACACACACACACACACACATACACTCTGCTTTTGTTGCTTTAACGTCCTCCTCTGACTTGATTCCTTTCCCTCTTTGCCTTTCTACTGCTGCCAGTAAAACATATAATTCAATCAAATTATCATATGCTCTGGTGTCATGCACACGCCACATGCTTTTTGATGTAATCTGTGAAGATAATGTGGACATGTCTACAGTCTATACAGTCTCCATTTAAGCTGTATATGTGAGTGATTGACTGAAGTCCTCATATTTAAACAATGAAAGATAAGATTGATGGCATAATAATATGATTCCACTTGTCATTTTGATACTTTTAGTTTGAATCAATGAAACCACTGAGGCACGCTCGCTGGTTTTCATCACGGTCATTCTCAATTTGAAAATGTTGCCCGGCTGAATGAGTCTTGGCAGTAACAGTGTGTGTTTTTGGGTTGGAAGGCTGTTGTTGGATCGAGCAGCTTTGATTTGCTTTTCATTAGGCTTCATACTGGGGAGTAACATCATTGTTTGGAGCGGTCCCCTGGTTCTTTGGTAGTTGAGGGTGGGAGTGACAGGCTGGAAGCGCCCAGCGAGGAATGACTTGGCTGAAGTGTTACTGTGAGTGAGCAAGAGCACACTGTGATTAATGTGGCTCTGTCAGGACAGGCTCGCTGGCTCTGTGTTCACTGGCTTTCGGGGAGAATATGTGTGGTGTCGAGCTGTGTTTATTTGTGTGTTAGTGCGTGTGTGTGGTTGGTTGCTTGGTGATTAAAGTAGATCAGACGAGATAGTGAATTTTGCGATGAGTCGTGCTGCAGCTCTAGAGGCTCTGGCACTGCCAGGGGCCATTCAGAGCTGGAAAAGTGGAACTGATGAGAGTTGTGTGTTTGTGTGTCAGTGTCTGTGTGTATGTGGTCAGACTGTCTCGTTGTCATCTCCCTGTCTTTTCTGCTTATTTATCTATCTGTTGTCTCTTTATCCCAGTCCCCTTCTCGCTTCACTGCATTTTTTTTACCCTTGTGATTCCCTCTCTGTCTTCAGCTTCATTTTTTGCTCTTTTTTTCAGCTTCCTCCTTTTTTCCCATTCTTGTCCTCATCTTTGTCAGTAGTTTTGTGAATTTAGTTATCCCTCTCTCAACCTCCCTCTCTGTCTCCCTAGTTCTCAGCTCTTCCTCCCCCAGTGCCCTTGTACTCCTCTCTATCCCTCTACAAAGAAGCGCTGATTGTGATGATGGTGGTGGGGGGCAGAGTGCACACTGGTTCTTTTGACAAGGAAATGTCAAAGTGTGTAAGCCTGTGTGTAAGTGTGGGTGTGTGTCACTGTCTAGCTCATGGAGGCCAGGGAGCTGATGTCATTAGTGTATATTTGTATGTTTGATGCACTGTTTGGCCAGTCATGCCGGCCGCTGGGCTGGCACTGTCAGAGCCTGGGGGATCAGAGGGTTGATGTGTGGGGGTGGATGGTTTCCTCCATCACCTCTCTGTCTCATACAAGTACAGACACTGAGAACAGAAATAAAGGACCACTAGAGAACTATCTACAATCTCTAAAGCCACCACTGTCTCTGCGGATGTCTGTTTGATTTTATGCACAGCTCTGACGTCTCTCAGCGTGTCTACATGTAGAGCAAGCACGAAAACATGTCCGTTTGCTTCTTGGAGTTGGCTTTGTTATCTGAAATACAGAGAGATAGTTTCTCTGCCATAGAAAAGCTTAGTCCTTGATCGCTCCTTTCATGCGGGAGCTGGTTTAATCTGCCACATGTCACAAGAAAGCACTTTAATATCTTTATTTGAATCAAATTATGTGTCATGTGCAGGCTTCGCTATTCACAAATTATCGTGCTTATTTGCATGTGCTCGTCTCACAGTGACTTGGTGTGTTTGTGTGTGAGTTGAAGCTCTTATTTTCTCTTGCTGCTTAACAGTCTCACTGTCTTTCCACCTTATCTGACGTGCAGACACTTAGGAGGTGATGAGTTTTCTCAGGTCATATTTTAGCTGCATATGTTGACTCTGTTTATTTTAAGGAGCTGTTTGAAAAGCTTTTAAAGTCAGCATGCTGCTGTGAGGCAGGTGAGAAATGTCTATGTGTGGATGTGTGTGTGTTTGTATGTTTTATGTTGATTGTATGCTAATTAGCTTCGCCAGCCTTTTAGAGAATAGAAAAATGCTTTGAATGTATTTGTCCTCAGTGCTGCACTTGATCAAATTGGTTGGTTGAATTAGCAGCCAACTCACAAACAGGTTTAAAGAACAAATGCAAACAACTAGGGAAATGCAGAAATATCGTGATGTCAGTGAGTTGGCACATTTGCTGGGCAGTTGTAGTAACGCACATGCTCTTTGTCGATGTTCATCTGAGAATGCATGTCTTTGTAGATTATGTTTCCTGGATGCCTGCTTTAGTTTAGAAGTTTATAAGTGTAATTTATGAAGTATTCAGTACTTTAAATATTGACTTAGCTTGATAATCTAAATATCTTCTTGTAGACAGAAAACAATTTGATTGTAACCCAAGAAGAAGTTGAAATTGAAATGCAAATAAAATTACACAAAAACCACATTTGTAATGACTTTATCAAAGACAGGAAGTGGAGGAAGATGTAATCAGATCAGTTAAAGTAGTGATACCACAGTGTAGAAATACTGTGTTACAAGTCCTATTTTCAAAATGTTACTAATGTAAAAGTACAAAGCAGTAGCTCAAAAATGAACCTTTACCAAAAGCAAAAGTACATGAATAGGATGCACTTAGTTATTTCAATTTTTTACTTAAGGGTTGATGATGAACAGAATGAACGACTAACCGACTGACAAACATTTGTATTCCTGAAAGCATGAGGATGATTAAACTGAAACTCAAGTGCAGTTGTATGAAGATTTGGACAAGCTTTGACAAATAATGTTTTGGTTTGTTTTTTTTTTTGTTTTTTTTACTGGAAAGTTGCAAACCAACCCTTCTGGGAAATAGAACACAAACCAAAATATTTTTTCTCACATATTATGTATGCGTAGCTACTTTTCATGTCATAAACTAAAAAAACTGAAACAAACTTTTTCATACTGACAGCAGTATCAAAACGTCAAAAGCCAAGCAATAATCAATGAACAACTTTCAAAATGAAAATTAAATCCATAGTTAAACAAGAACATTTTCAGTGCGTTAGACTGTTTATCTGTAAATCCATTATGTTGCGACTGTGGAGTTAGCTGAGTTTGAGTTTAGGAGTTTGTTTGTGTTGAGGGGATTTTATGTGTGGTTCGTGGAGCCATTTTTAGCTGAGCACATCAACTGTATATATGGTTCAGCAGCTGACCTCGTGGCTATTCTCTGTCTCTCAGTGCCAATGGGATTGAGAAGCGGGACACTCACTTTCCTCTGACACAAATACTCACACTTATGCAGGCATGCAAGCACACAGACTCACACTTTTTTTGAACAACCATGAAAGTGTTAGAGGGAAGTAGGATGTGCCAAACTCATTATGTGACAGGCTAGGACATTGCTAAAGAGGGACCTCTTTGGTTTCCTCTTACTCTGAGGTCACTTTGTCCTCCCAGTCTGTAGTGCTAAAGAGCTCTGTGCCAATGGCTGGTGAAGTTCATTATTGAAGCAGAAGTCAGAGGCCATTCACCTTGTACAGTGAATGGCCTCTTGCTGTAGACTCCAAATGTGTACTCATAAACAAATACATTTTTTCATGCATAGAAAAAAATGAAGAATTTGAAGAATTTGTTATTTTAGATTTATATTTTATTAGTAACCGGGCCCCTGATCTTAGTGCATTTGGGATTGGTTGCTATAGCAATGCGGGTGACCTGGAGTCAAGTAGTCTCTTGTGTTGAGCCAGACAAACTGACAGCCGAGCTCTGAATGTGACATTAGGAGACCAGAGCACCTCATAAATCTGTGGGAAGCAGACCATGAAACCCAGCGGTGAGAATTCACCAAGTCCTGGAATGAAATGAAAACACAACAGTCGGTTCTCTCCTCACAAAGAATAAAATATTGACCTGAAAGCACAGCATTCACACATTGTGGTGGCTGATTAGGTTTCGATGACTGTCTGCAGTACTGACAAGCAATTACTACATATGAGATGGTCATATTCTGATATTGTACACGATGATGAAAAATTCCACCCCAAAATGTTACAGTAACTTTTCAGCTGCACTCAGGTTTGTACAGATGCTTGTTCAGTTCTCAGTGTTAGTTTCTCCGCTTTCTTTGACATGTCCTCACACATTCATCATGTCATATAAAGTGCAAGAAATAATATACCCAGATATTACTTGTAAACCTTCACTCTGTTGCTTTTTGTCCAGATGTACCATCCAGAAGGAGTGTGCTCAGGGGCTGTTGGCACGCTCTTGGATCAGCATGGGTGAAGGCACCCAACAGTGCCCGTCTATGACCCTGACACCACCAGAGATTAGCATCTCTGCAGACATCAAGGTATCATGAACCCCCTCCAAATTGTTGCTCATAAGTCAAACAGGCTTTATTTTTACTCACAAGGTTATGATTGTGATGGGGATAGTGTATTTAAAGCTGATGAAACAGCATGACTTATCACTATATTTATTACCCGACACCTCTCCCTATTATTATACTCACTTTTATTATTACCCTGCTGATAAAGTCATGTCAACACTTTGCTGGATATAGGCTGCTAATTTTGGGGTAAAGCCAACTTTACTAAGACCTAATGTTGAAGCAGCTATAACCAATACATTAAGTTAAGATATTAAATAAAGGTAAAACAGTAATACAACAGTGTTTACCGGACCAGTCTTGTAGTCACAACCCTAAATAATACAAATGAGCATTTAAAAGATAAAGGGTCAGACACGTCCCTCAGGAGTGGAGACTGAGACAAAGTGACGTGACTAATACTCATCATGTAGCCAAAAACAGACACAATTTAATGCTGCTCAAAATGACTGCTGCATAGGGAGCTAATAGTTTAGGTTAACTGTTTGCTGACAGGTTTGGCATGTCAGTATTGTTGTCTTTACAACTTGTTTCCATTGTCCCCCACTGCACGGAAAATGGTTATTGCAGGTGTTATGTGCCATTTACACTATGACACTCTACCAGATTTGTTTGATTTCTCATGGGTGCTGTTCACGTACACTATTTTCCTGCAATCTACAACAAAGATGGGAAGGCACTCACACTTGGATTATTGACAGTGGCCCACGGCTTCAAGGGTGTTTATAGAAAAAACTTGCTTTGCCTTTTAAATGTGATTTGTAGTGACTTTGCTAAATCAAACTTCAAATATTATCAATGGTACAAAAAGGTTGAAGTATAAACTGGTATTAGCTGGCCACTGCAGCGAAAAACAGGGTCAGCATTTGTAAATCTTTTCATACTAAATAATCTAGACTATGGATTAGGACCACACAGAGAAACTGTCCTATACTGAGTGCTACACAACACCATCAGTCTGATTTTAATGAAAACTGGCACCGTATATCCTATGAAAGAGTTCCTGCACAATAACATGTAAATTGTTGTAGTTAATTATTTCTTGCAGTCAGCTTATCATGTAACTGAAGCATCATAGCAATGTGATAATAAGCTCACCGAATTTTGACACTCTGTCTGACACTTATTTAACCTGTAATTACAGCTAATAATTAGACGAGACTGAGAGACGACAGGTCATTAATCGGTTCATTAATTGTGGATATTTGCCTGTTATGAAGCTCTGTCCGACTGGGCTGTAATCGATCCACCAGCTGCCCGATCCACAGGCATCCTTCAGAGTGACAGGAAGCTCAGCTCAAGGTTGTCTCCCCAAGCAGGAAGCAGCAGACAGGAAGTCAGGGCCTTAGCCAGGAAATGATCAATTTCACGGAACAATAGAGCAGTTTTTAAGATGTATAAGCATTGCCGGCCACTTGCTCTTCCTCTTCTGCTTAACAGTATGTGCCTTCAAACCCCCCTCTTAATTTTTTCTCACATTGAAATTATTTAACTGATATTCAGTCATGTCAGTGAGGTGTTATGTTTCTCATTATAGGTCTGTCATACTTCATCACATAGCCAGATTTAGATGTGAATGTAGCACTTTGCCATCTGTTTCTTCATTGCACATTAGTTTCTCTACATTTCTCTAACTGAACTCCTGAACAAACTACCAAAATGATGCCAAAGTAATGCCAGCACCATTTGGCCTTTATCTAACAGTACATGCTATACACGTTATTTGAATATGTGTGTGGGCATTTGAAATTGAATTTCTAATTGCTCCTATATCTGTTCCTGTTGTAGGATGTCGGCATCCTTATAAATGGCAGTGTTCCTGATCTGATTGGCTCCCGGGTAGAGTGTGAATATGGGCCGGGTGTTTCAACAGCTGCCACAGTACACCTGGACTATGGTCCCGCTCAGATCCAGACCTGCCCCCTGCTCCCTCGAGAAAAGTACCAACCAATTCTCCCTGGCACAGGTGAGACTACAAACAGTCATTCGTTTGGCTGTGTGCCATTACTCCCAGCCTTAGTTTTCCACAATACCAGTACAGTTACAGCATGGGATCATTTTGAGATGTTGAGCTGTATTAGAACAAATGTAATTTCCTCTATTGTCGGTCCAGCTTGAGGATGTCTCACTGTCTAGTTTACATTATGACACTGATACCATCTTGAAAGCTTGACACATGCTGCTTTGTTTAAATGCCTTTGTTTCTCCAGATCACCTGACTGTTTCAGTGGCAATAAAAGTGAATGGCACACCTGTGGTATCGGGAAGCTTCATCATCTATGACTGCGAGAGGACTGGAGCGATACACCCCAAGACATCGTGAGTCATATATTTATTGTCACAGCTGTTTATCTCAAATTATTGATTTATTCACAGTTGATCATCCCTCAAATTTACAGCGGATGGGTACTTTGCTCAAGTAGGCTACTCGAGTATACAGTACTATATGATACTTGGCACTACACTGCAAGAGAAATATTCTGCTCCATTTTTTTCTTTTTACACTATAACATTTATCTGACAGCTATAGTTTCTAGTTACTTTATTGTATTGAGTTTTCACATAAAAATATGTCGATACCTTATAAAATGCTCGTGTTAGAAAATGTGACAAAATACAAATATTTGACAAATGTGCAACAAATAAACACAAATGTGTGTAGCGGCATTTTTTTCTTGTTAGTACCACAGTAGTTACTGCTTGACCTCCTTGTGATTGACAGTACTTTATCCATAGGTTTCAATGAATAGCCTACATGTATGTAAAATGTAGTTGATACTAGCAAAACACAGTTCCACCAGTGTTGACTATCTAATAATTAGATATTCACTAATATAACAATGTTACTAATGTTACATGAGCCATGTTTTGTAGTGCTTCATCTGATACTTTGAGTAAATTCCTCTGGCAATACCCTTTACTGTTGTACTAATTTTAAATACTGGACTTTTTTACGTGTGATGGGGTATTTTTACATTGTGGTATTGGAACTTGAGTACTTAATGTGAGTGCTTAGGTATTACTAGTACTTAGACATGCATCCTCTGACCACTTGAATAGCAGGAGATCCCTCATGACAAACCTTCCTAATGAGAAATAAATACCAGTGAACCGTCATTATAGCCGTTAAAGCTGCTAGCTGCTAAACATCATCATCATCATCACTCAAATATCAGCAAAATGTCAACTAAGGCATTGTGGAAGTGCACGAATAGCTGGAAGGTGAAAGAACAGCAAAGCTTCTCTGCTCTGTTTGTCTGTAAGGTATTTCCTCTTTGTCCCTCATGTCTTCCTCTCATGTTTTTCCCCTGGTTTCTATTCAGCTCTCAGTGGGTAAATATTACCATCACGTACTCCTGGAGGGCTTATTGTGTGTTTGGCTTGCTCAAGGTTTCTCAGTGCAGGATCAAATGCGGGATTAATATGCTGTAAACGTTAAGCCAAAGGAAATTGGTTATGTATGTCTGGCAGGTCCTGTTGATGTTTGTTTTTGTGAAGGACTGTGACTTGTATGGCCTGGTCACAAAGAAGGTTTTCTCATATCTGGGAGCAATCCAGCTGGCTTCCACCTGCATGTTGGACCATGTCAGAGGATCAACTTTATCTGATGGGCAGATCCTAGGTTTACAGGGGCATTTGTGTTTGTGTGTGTGTGTGTGTGTGTGTGTGTGTGTGTGTACTGTCTGATTCCTTGAGACCATTTGGGTGTGTCCCTTTTGTTTGTTTGGAAGTGTGAACACAGCAATTGCAGGTACATGTGTGTAAGACTGCACCCAGATTGTGCACGTGCCCCCGGTGCTCTGTGAGGTCCACGAGTGTGAAATTAGATGGTGGTGTGTTGAAAGTGATAATGAGCAAAGTGCCATTCTCACAGGATGAGCATTGAGCCGCAAACTGTGCAGCCACTATACTCTATCAGATTTTAATCACTTCAAGCGGCTTTTTTTAATAATCCCTAAAGAGGGTTTTATGAGCCACATTTCAGTGAAACTAGAGAGTGGAGTCTCTTTGTTTTGTGCTTTATGAAAAAAATCCACCACTTTAGTTTTTTCATATGTTAAAACTAAAATCCTAAACTTTAATGCTTAAAAATTTTACATTGTCTGCATGGGTGAGTGTTATTAAACATTATGCACAACCTCATTTTGTGTTGAGGCAGGAAGATGTCAGAAGCACACCTCAGGTTCATCTGATACAAGACTCAACCATGCAAAGAGTTTTAGGTCTGCGATTATTCTCGTTATTGAGTAGTTGTTATTGTTTGGTCTATAAAATGTTAAAGGATGATAAAATATATCCATCACAGAACCAAAGTTTACATCTTCTCAATTCTTGTTGTGTTGAAAACTCAGAGCTGTGTAATTTACATATGACAAAGAAAAATCAGAGAAACCTCAACAATGAGAATCTAAAACTTGTTAATCTTTTGAATCTTTCTCTGAAAAATTCATTAGTTGTTTGTCAAAATAATTGCAGATAACTTTCCCAAAAATCATCAAACTGATTAATGAACAAATCTTTTCATCCCTAACAAATTAGATGAATTATTGAAGTATGAATTCTCCTTTCAAAGCTAGATTCACTGATTGCAATATTCAATTAATATATAAAACGGAAGTTGCTTAATGTCGAATATAGGATTCTGCATTATTCAGCCGTTAACATTAGCATATCTGCTGTTTTCATTTCACCAATATGTTTTTAAATGTGTCCCTAGTGGCTCCACCAACTTGATCAAAGTGCAGTGTCAAATTGCCCTTTAACTAGCCCTATTCTAATAGATCAGGACAAACATATTAAATTAAGCCAAGGGAAGAAATGAAATATCATCTACAGAAATAATAAAAAGAAGTCAATTGCTACATTTATATTACGCTAAATGAGGCATGATATTACAAGGATTTTTTGTTGGGCAGTATCTCATCAGCTTTAAGTGGACTTCATTCAGGACGTGTGTGTGTGTGTGTGTGTTTCAAAAAATCTGTGTGTCTGTGTTGGTGTGCATTGTGTTAGTGTGTGAGTGTGTTTAGACAGTTCTCCCATGACCCATGAAAAGTGGTCACTAGGCAAAGTGTTAATGACAACCAAAGACAGCATTCCAGTCTCACCAAACAGCCCAGTGGGACTAAACACCTAACCTTCTCTCTCACTCTCTTTTCTCTGTCTTTTCTGTCTCCCTGGGCCAAATTCACAGTGTCTCTCAAACACAATCACTTTCTGTGTTGTGTTTGCTTTTTACGTGTCTTCTTGTGTCTCAGATTTTTGCTCTATTTCTTTTTTTCAGTTTTCTCATACTTCTCTGTCCATCTGCTCTGCTCACTCTGTTTTTCTCTTGAAACTGGCCTTTTCTTCTGGATGTATTTGTCTTTGACAGAGACATGATTGAGGATGTGTGTTTAACCGCTGTGTTCGCTGAGAGGCCCTGAGAGTGCGAACCTGACTGTGTATTTAGTGTGAGTATGGAAGCATGTGTGTGTGTATGGTCATTAAGACTAGGGGTGGGCAGTGTCATAGGGTATTTACTGTCAGCGTTAGGTCATGCAGAGAGAGAGAGAGAGAGAGAGAGAGAGAGTATGTGTGTCCAAATAATCTGTGTGTATGTGGGTGGATGGTAGTGTTTAGGTGTTTTAGCAGGACAGAAGGGGAGTCATGGAAAACAGAAAAGCTGCAGATGATAAGAGCCTCAAGGGGCCCGCCGTCTGCTTCTAATAAGAACACACACACACACACACACACACACACACACACACACACACACACACACACACACACACACACACACATCTCTGCCTTTGTATTACCCAGTGCTCATTGCAGCCAGACAAACCCATCAAGCTTTATGATCCTTTGAGAACC
>OMLM01013986.1:0-39826 GCA_900302695.1 Helostoma temminkii | reverse complement strand
CACAGAAGCCCCTAGTTGTCCCTTGTTTGTAAGTTATTTTGGATAAAAGCATCTGTCAAATGACTGTAATGGAAAAAAAAGTAAAATAAATTTACAAAGTACAAGCACTAAACATCACTTAAAGTACAAAAGTACAGTACTCCACTAAGAAAGTTTAAACTATGTTGAATTTGGTGCTTTTGATAACAAAAACCTATGGAACACCATAACTAACATTGTACGCATACAAAACTCATCTCTAACATGAAAAAGCCTCAGTCAGATAGGATTTAAACTGACCTGATGTGATTCCTTTAATCACAATGACATGTTCCAATCTCTGTAATGTATCTATTGTGTTGAAGGCAGTGCCAAGATCCAACAGGATGAGTGTAGAGACAAGCTGAGATAAGATTGTGATTTTCACCAGTCCTTGTTCTGTAATTTGATGTATTCTAAATCCTGACTGAAAATATTCATACAGGTTATTGTTGTGCAGGTGCCTACCTTTTCAAGGATTTTAGAGATAATGGACATGTTGGAATTTTCTTGCTTTTTTTTATCTTTCAGCTTATCCACAGCAGAGTATGGTTCACACATCTGGCTATAATTGGCAAAAATGCCTGAGTAGATTTTTTTTAAATAGAGATTTGACTACAGCAACCTTAAAAGCCTGTCAATGCATACGTTGGTGCATTATTTATGTTATGACATTAAAAAAATGCAATATTGTGCCTTGGTTGCAGCATTGCAATATAGTTCAACATATTGAATATTAACCCCTGTATCATCATATGTTTTGTATCGGTGGATTCTTGCCAGTGCTCATCTCTACCAGCTACAGGACCTGATCAGCTTTTAAGACATTCATAAAGCCTCCTCGGATTCACTGCCTTCCAAAAGTAACATAATATGGAAATATTCCAGTAAAGTACAAATACCTCAAGTACAGTATTAGAGTAAATGTGTCTAGTTACTCTTAGTATACTCCATGTACTGTAAAGACCAGTTCAATTGAAGGCAACTACTCTTTATCATTTCATCTATACATCTAGCCTTAACATTTAAAGGGTAGAACTCTTTAAACAAACAAAAAACTACTCGAATGACTAGATATCAATAGAGTTGGTGCTGTTAGTTAGTTAGTCTAAACTTAATTCTAAGCTTGAAGCAAGAGGAAATAACATTTGCTCAATAGTTGCACAATAGATGTGTGACTTATAGGATAATGTTAAATGTTGTAAAAAATACTTGCGCCATGCAGATTGGTTCAGTCATGAAAACTGCTCGCAAATAAACAGAAAACACAAATAAAGAAATGTCCTAACAACTGGGCACTGTAGTTTATAGCAAATGTTTCTCAAACAGGAGAAAATTATGTGTTTGTTCAGAACTATATTCAGCCAAGGGTTTGGTGTGCTTGTGAGTTTAAAACAATAAAATGCTGTCTCTAAATTTACAATAAACTACAGTGCTCATGTTAATCACAATGAAGGAACAACAGTTCAACAGTGTGATTCATTGGACGCTTAGAGATCTGTGGCACGAGGCAATAAATTATATATAGGGTTTGTGTACATTGGCAGTATGTGTTCACCGGGTTTCATGTAGTTTGTTTACATTTAGAAAATATATTGTGTAATATCACCAGACTCAGTGTGTCCCCTTAAACAGAGTCATCAAACATCAAGCACTCCGTAGAGACTCCTCATTTCACAAAAGCAGACATCTTTAGTTTTAAGTCTTGCCACATGTCACAACGATCCAACAGCTTTTAAAAGGGGGTGCATCTTTAACCTGTATAAGTGGGGGCGTCTTGTGTCAATGAGCATGAACTGAAGGTTGTCTACTAGCTGCTGAAAGACCCACTTCAGAATATTAGGCAGTGTAAAACTAAAACTGGATCTCACAATGATATGAATACAGGAGACAGGACTTACACACGGGCATCATCATTCACCAGTCTGAGTCAGAGTTTATAGAGAAGTGCTTTGTTTCATCTCAGCAGATTTGGCCCAGTTTGACCTCCTGGCTGACTGTGGCGTAACTGTGGAATGAATGTGTCTGCTACTGTGACTAATCATTACTTCCTTTTATTAAAGCTAAACTCTGATTCCTGTTATCAGTTTGGCCTCTCTGTTTATGTTACACTCCAAATGAATAAGAGTGTGCCCCATACTCAGCTATTGAAAATGACTGTATTTGCTGCATGAGAGCAAATCAAAGGGAGATATAGAATAGAAAATAGTCCAGATATGGCATTATTTGATTCTTGTTTCTCAACTGCTTTCCATGTTTGTATGTCTTAATTTGTGTCAGATGTGTGAGCTGCCTGAGCACCAGGTGGAAATGTTACTGGGATCAAGAAAACCACCTTTGTGTGTCCAGTAAAGACGAGTCAAAGCACAACCTGTTAGAGGTAAGTAATTCCCAAATTTCTAATCCATCAAACAAATAGACACCTAGAGTATCTCATGATATTAAAATCCCACTAGGCAGGCCTCAGACATAATCCAGACTTTGGTGTCCAACATCTCAGAGTGTGCTGTAAGAATCTGAGTCCAGACATGTTATGCAAGAAAAAACATGTGCCAAGTCAGTGTAAGGTTATAAGTGTCTCAACTACAGTGTGTAGAAATATTGAAGGCAGCTATAAAATCTCAGGAGGTCCTGGTTTTAAAGTCTCATAATAGGGTAATGTACCATTTTAAAGTGGCTCTGTCGTCCTCTAAAGTTTCTCTTTTTGGCAGTTCAGTTTTAGTACCTCAGCATGTGGACGAATATATTACTGTGACCCTGTTTTTGTAGGGAATTAATGTCATGACTGCTTGTTGCCAGCAGAGACAATCTACACCTACATTTTTAGCTATGGTTTTATATATCAGTTCATTTTAAGTAGGTGACTGTAGAAGTGGATTATGTAGATGTGGATGTATGTTTGGCAATATAAAACCCCATGAGGGTGTGAAGTACTCTGAAAAACAAACAAACCAAATTGTGTAAAAAGCTTGGCACGAGTGCATGAAAAGACTGTGAAACTGGGAAATTTATTCAAAACTAGTACAGCCTCATTGAAACCAATTAAAACTCCCCAGACACCGCCATCCATTGTACATGTTCCTCATAACATCAAGACTAAGGCAGCCATCCTATTATTCTTGCCCTGGTGCCCTCTGTGGATTTTTAATGCTGAGCTAGGCCCCACAGTCTCTGTGAGGAGACATGATCCCGGCCATTCCAGTCTTTGACCCTCAGGATGTGGGGGTCTGATATTGTCCAAGGGGAGGGGATGTGACTCTGCTTAAGTGTTTTATTGTTCTGAGTGTTTACCATTCAGCTTTATATCACAAGGGAAAATTAAAAGGGAAAGAGCTCCTTATGTCAAACAACTGAAGTAATAAAGACATCACTGCATTTTTTCTTAAGCAAACACAATAAATCTCAATCAGGTGTGCTAATTCAGATCCCAAGATACAGGAAACAAGCATATTTAACACAAGGTGCTTTTTCTAAAGTCACTTGTAGTTATTTAAATATTAGGTGCTTTTTAAACTTTAAAAAACTCTATTAGGTTTTTGTAATGTAGGTCATGAAGAGAAAACAGGGGGTTTTTCCTGTTCTGTTGAGCCCATCACTGCGTCCGGTCAGTCTGTTTTTCTAATCTCTTATCGTCTCTATTTGAAGCTATTGTTGTTTCCCTCAGAGCGAGACTTCACCCTCTCATTTCCTTCTCCTCCAGATAAACAGGACAGGTATTTTGGGGATGCGGATATGTGCAGAGAGTCATTGTTTTCTTTTACTCCTATATGTCACTTCCTGACCCTACACCCCTCCTCAACACAGAATGCAGCTTCCTGTCCCAGCCTGGTCACCTCAGTGGTTTCTCCATTTCCATCGGGAAGCTCCCAGGACTTCACCGTATCCCTCAGAAACATCCAGGAGGTATTATACCCAACAGTCAGCTATGGAGCTGGAGTTGTACTTGTTGTGCATGTTGTGAAAATTATGAAACAGAAGCATATTGGGTGTTTGCTTCTGTCATTTATGTGATATAAGAAATAGATGAAACTGAAGAATAAGTGAGTATTATTTTATGCTTATGTTGCTCACTGCTGAGCTGTCTGGGCCCACTGTGCCTCTGGTATCTAACTGTGACTAGCTGAGCTGGATCGTTATCAACACAGCGTACAATGTGCAGTCGGTCTGAGGCAGCACAAGTGGCAGGGGCTTTATTTGATCATGTTTCTTTTAAATTCATCCAGCTTTCCACGTCAGTTTTTTAAATTCCTGTTCTCATCCTTAATCTACCGAGTGAGTCAGAGGCTGATCTTGCATCATCCAATAAGGACACAATTGGTATATTCTAAAAATTCCAGTGTTGACTAGTTGCCAGGTGTGGACAGTCACACTCCTAACCCCGACTGGCCTTTCAAGCCCTCTCCTGGAGTGTTGCTATGGTGACAGACATTGACTCACATAAACCCCCCTGCATGCATGCACTTCCTCAGGGCAGCCTGGTTGTGATTGTATGCTAGTCATACTACTCTTTATTATGAAATATTCTACAAACTGACCTTGTTTGAATAATGTCTCCATTTTGTCAGCCAGTCAACACAGCAGGAAATGTGGTAGCAGTCATATTTGTTCTATCTAGAAGTGTCGCTATCACTCAGACGTTTGTGGAATTTGTGGTTCAAATGGTTTCGTGCTGACATTTTTACCAAAGGACAAAATTGTTTAGCTTTAACCGTAATAAATATAATCTATTGTAAGACATTTAGCAATAAGCAGATGATGAAGTTTATCTTCCAGTGTCTACTATTTTCTACACTGAACATAATTCCAGAGAACATTTGTGTGGTTGTTGGAGTTTTTCTGGGAAAAAAGAACAAGCCGGATGCAAGAAACATCAAGTTTCTGTGGTGTCAAAAAGCACTGAGAAATGGCAAGCTCCCGGAGAGGGTAATCAAAGTAGACCAATTTAAGCTGGCTAGAAAGATTTCTGTCACTTTAAGGCCTTATCCTTTACTGCTCTTACCTATCTTAGCTTCTGAACATCTTGGCTCAGTTACACTCAGACCACTCATTTTATGAAGAATGATTTCATATTCATTACTCTGGCTCCCAGATGACTTGCTGAGGTGTGGGAGTCCAGATGTTTATGAATATGAATTTTGAATGGATTGCATCTTTTCCTGGCAGGGACAATTATTGTGGGTTGCTTTGGTTTCCTGGTACTTTTTCAGAGTTGTCAATTGTTCCCAGACAGGCTTTCTCCAAACTCTCTTATTTTATGTACTAAAGCAGTGATTGCCTCATTCCAAGAACAGCATAACATTACAGTTTGCTTTGTTGTCATTGTTGGAATATTGCATTTTGTTTAAAAAGTGCTCTGTGTGACAGGGGGAAGAGCTGGACTGTGACTTCGGGACAGACCAACGATATGAGGCCACATGGCTGGACAACTCATCTGTCAAGTGCAGTGGAGTCACAGTGAGTATAGACAGCCAACAACCAGAAATTACTAATGAGTCAATCTGACTAGTCTGATCAGTTAAGATGTAGCATTAGCTGGTTTAGTGTGCTCATGATTGCACATGATTGTTGGATTTAAACCTGTTTGTAAGTGTTTTTATTGCAATTATTATGAGTTGACCGAGAACCCATTATTATTAAAGCAACCACTGGGAGTATGTGGAGGCATAATTAGGCACACCACACACACATTCACACTGAAGAGATGCCCAGACCAACCTCTTTTATTTTTGCCACCTACCTTTTTTGTCCGTGTAGCTGTTGACTAATCAGAGGAGCCAAGTTTACCACCTCAACCTGAGGAGGAGAGGAGGCTTTAGTGGACAGAGGGAGGATATTTTTGTCGACAGCCCTCAGCCAATGAAAGGTAAGACAATACACTCATGGTTATGGAGACATGTTTAAAAAAACAGATGAAAATTGCTATCTGCCACGCTTCAGCTGCTTGCTCAGTGCTCCTCTATTTGCTGTGTAATTAGACATCCACAAAAACTAGACAAAAGCTGACATAGCTGCCACTGTTACTCCCAGAATGCATTTCATCTATGCACAAATGTTTTCTGATGAGATTGGTGGATTTGATTAATGCTGGAGGAAAATAAAGACTCACTCACAGGGACAAACAGTGTTAGATTGCCTTTCACTTGCAATAATAGTAGTTTGTATATTACAACACATAATTTGCCAACAACTAGTAATTTGCCAAAATATCATATGCTGCTACTGTCTAATTACACATAATGATTATAGTACATAGGAAGGTGCAGTTTAGGGTATCATCAATCCCCATACAGGCCGTGTCCGTATGTACTGTTGCAAATACAATTTGAGCTCCATGACAACAGTGAGATGATGAAAACTTATGTGTGTTGTTGAACTTGGCATGATGTCAGTGCAGCTCATAGCCAGTCGTTGCCTATCCCAGTCCCAGATGTGCTGCTTGCAGTCCATGTGTGTACCATGTGAAGAACAGCCCTAGGCCACTGCCAGACACTTTGTGCTGTTAACAGACGCAACATAACCTGCAGAGTCATCAAATTTTAAAAAGACACACTCTTAATTACATGCATGCAGACACACACACACCGTAATAAGCACACAAATATGCACAGATGCACATGCAGTGAGACAAATGGGACTTCTCACTGGGAGGCACATTGGAACATGAACATAATCATCTGTTTCTCACTGGCTTTGTTCTCCACTCTTCTAGCTTTTTCATGGTTTATTTTTATAGCTATGAATATATCTTCCTATCTTCTTATGCTGTTTATTTAGGGCATGTAGCACATATGGGTCATACAGTATAGGATATGAAAGGATCTTCTACAACACCATAGGTTAACCAATCACAGTTTAAACAATGCTGTATTACACCAATAACTGTTTCTCTGTCTCTCTCCAGTCGAAGTGTACAACTGTGGAGTGGGCAGTTCAGACTGTTCCCAGTGCTGGGGTCGGGAGGATCAGGGTCACTACTGTGGTTGGTGTGAAAACAGCTGCAGGCCACAGAATGACTGCAAGTCAATTGTGAATCAGTGTCCTTCTCCTGAGATCCACAAGGTAAAATCACATGTTAAATGTGCTTGATTGTGGACTACAAATTTTCACATTCATCCTCCTACAGCCCTCCTTTCTCTACCCTCCGGGCCCTGTTTTCAAGCAATAAAATGGTGAATCACGGGGTCACTCAACTGGTGTGGTGCTCCCATGCCCTGTCTGTCCAGCGCCAGCTGCTGGGGAATGTTTGAATAGAGTATCATTAAAGCGGTTCACTGAGGAATAACAGTACCACTCACTTAACCACAGCCCTCTGGGGATACAGCTGAGTTAATCTGCAATCACTCAGAAGGGCATGGGAACACCTTTGGCCCTGAGTAACTACAGTATATCTGTAAATTTGGTGGATGGAATATAAAAGCTATATGTGTAGGACTCTTTGTGTAGAAAACCACAGAAACTAAAAGAACACAAATAAGAACCATGAGGGATTTTAGATTTGTGACCACAATAAGAGCAAAACCACAGTGGTTAAAGGAATTAAGGAGTGTTTATCTTAACCCCACATCTGACTGTGGTCACATCAAAAATGGCTATTGCAATTACCAGAAGGACCTTCCTTTAAACTATGGACTATTTACATGATCAGATTAATTAGAGTGTGTTTAAAACTGTCTTTTCTGTCACTTCTGATATCAGCACAGCCATGACAGGCGGTCATGGGAAGCATGGCTCACATGAAACCCAGTCGGCCTGAACTTCCTGTAGATAAAACCTGGCTCAGGAGAATAAGCAAGCAGAACAAAGCAGGCAGACACACACTCATACACATAGACGTGCAATCTGTCACACAAATAGGCCATATTGAAGCATTCATGATTATTCCTCATTCTTTGTAGCTGTCAGCATACTGTGACTAACAGGATGCTCTGTGAGAGTCTAACTTATGTGGACTTCTTCTTCTTATGTGACTGAAGTTAGCTGGGCTGGGATGTGTATGCGTGGGTAGACCATTGTTGCAATACTCTCTCTCTCTCTCTCTCTCACACACACACACACATTCCCACTGGCTCTCCCAGGAGAGTGGGTTGCAGAAAGGATAGTGGGGCTGTGGTTCTGTGGGGTGTGTGATGCAATGCTTTGGCAGCCATGTTTTCCCAGAGAGTCAGCAGGGGTTAAAGCCAGAATACTCCAGCTTCCGGAGGAAAAAAATATTCTCTCCCAAATCATACACGCAGACTCCGCAGCAGCTCTTTATTGTGTAGTCCTGGTGACTGTATGTACAGCGTAGATAATGAAACGTGTTTATCTTGCTCTTCTTTGCCACATTGTCTCTATCATAAGCTACTCATAGTAACAAAATATCAATAACATGGAGGATTTTATATTATTCAGTATGTGGCCTAAACTTTGCTGCATACCACTTAATTGTGAAAAATGTATGTAAATCAGTGTATTGATGTAAGGCAATGAAGACATTTATTCTTATTTTATGTGTCCACTGTAAAACAAAAACATTTATTAGATGTTGTTTGGTGTCCAAAACATGAATAGAGAAATAACCGAGGGATATGGTTGAGACATAAATGGTTTGTGAAAGAGGATAGAGAAGTAGTTGGACACAGAGAGGATTGAAGGGTGGAGAGAGAACAGTATAGTGAGACGCTTTTTCCTGTTTTTGTCCTCATGTCCTCCTTGATTAGTGTGATGCAGAGGAACTGAAGTGAGGAGATGATGAAAGCTCTGACCCCAGAGCGAGCTGTTCAGAACCAAAAAATAACAAAAAAAATACATATGGATTTTGTCTGTGAGGTAGTTTATCTGCTGCTGGTTACATATCTGCATGTACAGTATACAGCTGGTAGGGCTCTTGTGATTTGGATAATTTTGTTCTGAAATGTGTTTAATACCTCCAAAATTTCTTGTGGAGATTTTCTCCAAGACACATTCACACCCTGTGATCTCCCAGAAGGCCTGGCAGAGTTTGTGCTGTAAATCAAGACTCCCGGACTTGTAAGAGGTGTAAATGAACAGCATGCCAGCTGATGTTGATGTCAATGCTCAATGGCACCACAGAGACACGCTAGGTGCTATGAGACGCATAGTGATAATAAATAACTCTGCTTACTGCTGAGCTCGGTAGAGAGAGTGGGTGCTTTTGTGTGTTTATCCGCCATTCTGTCTGTGCATGTGCTTACGCATGCTTTTACTGTATGTTGTGTTTGTACATTACACTTGTATGAAAGAATGTGGGTTTGTGTTTTTATAGAGGGAAGTTAAGTATAGTAAGCAGGACCATGGTACTCATTTAATCTTAAATCTTAATATAACCACAAAAACATTTACATCATGTCCTTTGGCTTAGATCCCACTGAAGTACTGGGAGCAGTGGGTAATTGTCCAACAGTTTGTTTTCACACGATATTAAAGTGAATTCATCTTTCTTTACTTAACTATCCCTCTTACAGGGGGAAAATACGGTATATGGTTTATTTATCTGTACTGTCACTCTTGTAGGCTTCAGATTATCTGGATGCAGAGCCAAACCTTGTCCTCTTACCTAGACCAAACAGAAGTGCTGTTTTCATTCTTAAGCTCAGTTTCTGAGAGAGCCGGAGCCAGGGTAATAACACAGAGGGGTCACAGTGACCTTGGCTCAGCCAGGGGGTCATTCAGGAAAGCACACTGCTGGGATAGCTATGCTACGCTGGCAAGATGATGGTAGATTGCTTCTGTCTGGGCGTCGGAGATGCTATCTATAAAGCTGTGTTTCCGTGGTGACTGTGAAGGTGACGGTTCTCTCCCTTCTTTACACGGCTACTGAATGGAAAGTTAAGAGACCAAAAGAGAGGGCTGAAATGATGCATGAGTTTGACTGTGAACAACAGCAGAAATTGGACTAAGGAATTTGACAGAGCGGACACAGGGAAACAGATGAAAGGGAAAAGCGTTGTGCATTAATTTGCTCTCTCACCGCCACCATCAGTATTCACTCTCCTCATGACACTCAGTTTCCTAAATTGCCTCCCCACTCATCCACCTTTCTGCTGTGCTCTCCACCTCGCCTCTCCAGCCCTCACTCTCTCACACTGTCTGTCTCTTGTGGGATGTGAAGGGGGCTCTTAGGCTGCTCTTTATTTGCATGTGCTGTAGAGGATTAGAGACTGAAGAGTCTCAGACTGGCACAGTTAAGAGTCTGCCTTGTGTGTGTGTGTGTGTGTGTGTGTGTGTGTGTGTGTGCGTGTGTGTGTGTGTGTGTTTATATCTAAACCATGTGTCTGTTCAATTAGATCTCAGTCTTCAGCAGAAGAACACTTACACAGACCACTTGTCCTTGTGTCTCTGTGTGTCACACTCCATGTCAGCATCAGACACAGATCTCCATTCTCTTAATTCTCTGTCATGTTCATTATCACCTATCATTAGTGGAGCATTTTCAGGGAGGTAATCTAATTATTAGCTCTAATTTATTGTGCTTATTACATAGCTTCCACAGGCTTTTCTTTCTCCATGTTCATTACTTTACTCTGTCTTCGTCAGATCTTCCCCCTGAGGGGTCCAGTGGAAGGAGGCACGCTGCTGACAGTACAGGGTAGGAACCTGGGCCGCAGGGCCGGAGCCGTGAAAATCTTTATTGGAAATGTGCCCTGTGATCTCATACCTGAGCACTACACTGTCTCTGTAGAGTAAGTATAACAACATATTGCTAAATTATGATCCCCAAATTTGCACACACATTTAGATCAGCTGTTCCTTAAGGGTTCGCAGAAGCATATCAGCGTGCAGGCATATTTTTTTATTTCTACTACCTTGTATTTAATTAGACACATTTTACATTGAGTACACTGTCATGTACATAAATAAGATTTATATTTATCACCAAGTTAGAATATGCAGATATGCTGCTGCTAGGACTGGTGAGATGATAGCTACCAATTATCTGTTGTCATGGTAACCTGACATGCTTTCAGGCAGGTGAGTGTACAGGTGGACAGCAGGCAGAAACAGAGACAGAATGGAACATTTGTCTTATTTAACAAACTTTAAAGGAATCCTGATATGCAAAGAACATTACAGCCACGAACACTATGTGAAACCAGACCTGACCAAAGTAAAACAGTGGGCAAAGCACAGTGCGAACTGAATGACTTATGACTTTATTGGATACTGAAAGCTAGCTGTCCCATCCTGACATGATACTTGGCCAGGAACATCATAAAAAATTGTTCAGAGGTGCTGTGGTTTTTAAAAGTTTGCAAACCAGATCAGAATTTTAAATATCTGTAATACGGGTGTTACAGTAAATATAAAGGGAAACTTGGCCAAGTATTATTATATTATAGTACGGCATATTTGTTATATAACATAAATGTTGCACAAGTAGTTTGTGGCTACCAGAGGAATCTGTGGGAATCTAATAAGCTGCTAAATAAAACTTTGGGTGGAGCTGAAAGTCTGGACAAGACTTGAGCCTGCTCCTGGCCTCTGCATAAGGCTAACTCTCTGAGGCTATGTAGCTTCTAATAGTATAATACATCTAATGTGTTGTCCGTAAATAGGGGCAGATTTTGTACCTGTCTGTCCAATCATGCCAAATTGGCAGAGGACTCTTAAAAAGGTGAGTATAACAATGTGAGAACTGTAATAATCCTAAGAACTAATAAATGACAGAAGAGAAAACTTCGCATTGATCAACACAGACCTGATTGTCATCAGTATAACAGTCCATTTGAGGCACTCATAAGCCAGTGCAACTTTTGTTAATGTAGTAATGCTGGTAACTGACAAGCTTTTATTTTAAGAAAACTACAGATGAGCAAGTTACTGAACTGCATCTCACAAATCACCTTCGTACATCATTAGCAGAATCCACCTCTTAATACACGGGTGGACTCCTGTATTCATGAGGCAAATGTTCACAAATATTAAAATGCAACACGCATCTCATTTTGAATAACTCCATCGCCATTCCTCTGTAGCTCAGGGACCATCACACTGTCACCATGGAGACAGCAGGACCCCGCTTTTACACCGGCATAACAGAGCCCAGTTAAAGTCAGAAACTCTACAATTACATTCAAACTTCCATTCAGTATCTGTAATGTTCCTTGAATGGGACTGTTTATCTGGTCTTGCTCCACTGAAGCTAATCATTGTATTAAGACCAGTTTCAGGGTGACCTGCGGGTCTCACCTGTCACTCCAGCTACCTGACACATTCCCCCGAACCGCACATGTCGAAAACACTGAATCACATTTCACTCCTGGGGTGATCTCATCTCGTGTCGTCATTCCTCATTGGCTCCCGAGGCTGGTTGTTATGACAGCGAAGCATATCCTTTTTGCTGGAAGTGGCACTGACAAATCATAACATGTCAGTGCATCTGACAGTGTCAGCATATTTGACACACACACATACATTTTTCAGCTTCTGTCCTTATGGGGACGTGCTATAAGATTACATTAGATTTTATCTTATCTCATCATACAAACTTGAACCATTTATGTTCAACCTTAACATTTAATCATATTCGTTTTAAACCTACTTTAGAAAACAAAATGTAAATCTATTCATGCCTTGTGCCTAAAGCTCTTAGAAGATGCAATGACAATATAAAATAACTTTGATTCACAAAAATATCTTCTTTCACAACATATAAAATTTACATTTGCTCTCTCAGAAATGCTGCACACACACATAGCAGCGCTCACACACACCTGCACATTTGACCTCATTTACCCATGTTGTTGACACAGGTGTCTGCTCGTGTGCTGAGAGGTTAAAGTTCACATCTGCATGCCGCACGGAAAATGTGCAGCACAGGAGAGAAGGTGCTCCGCTGACTTGGTGTCAACATTGTAATTAATGACACAGTCAGCCTAGGCACACCTCATTTACTGGAGTACGTCTGTGAATATTTGGCTCAGATCCTCCATTCTGCCCTCTCTATCATTTCATGTGAGGCTTGAGTGGCCTTCGCCCTGGCCATTTAGCAGCACCCAGACAGCACTCTCATCCAAACACACGCACTTGTTGATGATCCTCATCATCCACTTCAGGGAAATTATCAGAGACATTGCAGTGCTAGCTAAAATATTGCCCTCTGAAACCCATAATATCTTCACAGTGGGGCTGTGCTAGAATGCAGAGCAGGGGTCAGTCAGGCTCTGTCTGTTCCTACTAGGAGTCTGCCTGTCCTTGGGCTGGTGTCACTCTGCATCAACACCACACTCTGCTCACACACATCAGGCTGTCTGCAAGCCATGAACAGTTACCTTAAAAATATCCTATGTGGTATTGTAAATAACATTTATAAAACTTTTTCTGTATATATTTGTTCATTTATGGCTTTCAGAAGATGTCAAACACATATAAACTAAAAGTGGAATTAAACAACAGCTAGCTGCAGTAGCTAGCTCATAATTCCATCTGTCATTTTTATCACTGAACCTGATACTCAGCCCTGGTGCAGTTACCCCTGAAACAACAATTTATTTTATTTCGCTCATGCGTGAATCTGTGAATAGCCATGTTTCATTTTATTTTCACTTTTTTCATCATTCTCTGTATCAGAGCATGTGAAATTGTGTGTTTTCAAACAGATACATCCCTGCCCTCATGCCACGAAACTGACAGGAGTATAATTTGAGACAGTCTTTACCTGGTCCTCCTATAATTAATTAGCAGAAATGTAGATCCTGCCATGAACAGATGGGTGTTACTGCAGGTTATTTTAGTGCATTTTTAACAGCTATTCAGACTTAAAGAAAATGCATAATTTAATTGGGCTCATTATATGCCACAGTGGTTCAGTCTTTGGACTGAAACAGAAAACACAGAACTTGGGTTGACATTTAAAAACACACTGAGATACAGTTCCTGCTCCGGTCTCAGCCCTTGCATCCTGACCCTAGCCAAGCCCAAATCTGTCCAGCCAAGCCTCGTCTCACCGTATGTCCTGCCAGGTCCTCCTACATACAACACGGCTCATCAACTTATGTAAATTCCCCACACTTCCTCTGTCAATCATTTCATCACTAGCTGAGAATACGTAACCACTGTAGCACCATTCACCTGATTAAATAAACCGACAGGGTGTCAAGCTGGAGGGGGATCATGTGAGGGAATAAAGGTTGGGCTCTCCCCGGCACATTTATCCCAGTGAGGTCTCAGAACAGTAGATCCCTGTGCCTTGATACACCACTGTGTCATTAATATGAGACGTCCCTGTAGAGTGTGCACTGATGACACAAGGTTTAGTTGCAGCCGGGAGGCAAGAGAACAAGCCTTGGCACCCCTCTAATCTCCTCTGTGGTTAGACGCATCTGGTCTGCTGAGCTTTGAACTTTACATCTAATATCTGATATCTCAAGGCTTTATTGGATTCCATATGTAAATGCAATATGTTTTGATGAATTGGTTAATAACCACCATTCTCCAAGATGAATTATCTTTGTTTAGCAGTCATAATGAAGATATCTTTCTTTGTCATTGTATTGGTTCCTGTCACATGCAATTTGAGCCGTGTAAGTCAATTTCAAATGAATTTATTAAATTCATAAGTTGCTTTTTTTTGTGCTCTACTCCACTGTCATTGTTTTTTTTTTATTAACTGGTCTTTGATTATGGTGTTTTGACAATTAATTATAGGATGTACTCTTTTTTTAAATTCCCCAGGCTGGTGTGTGTCACTGGGAGGTCTGCACATAACAGGACAGATATTGTCAAAGTGGCTGTGGAACAAAGTGGAACGGGGTCATCAAAGGAAAGCTTCTCATACTTAGTGAGTGTTCTCCGGGCATCTGTCCTCTTGCTGATCTTTGCTTTCTGTTCTGTCAGCCTCTCCCTCCACATTCTTTTTCTCCTTTGCTCTCCTGTTCCTTGTTCCCCACTGGGAAACCCTTCCCAAGTGTGTCAGTTGAGTGTTAACAGATGAGTTTTATGATTCAGAAGAATGCAAGTGTGTGGGAATCTTCAAATCTTCAAACATGCATCTGAGCTGCAACTAAGCACCATTGTCATTCTATTCTTGCTGCCAGCAAAAACAAATATGGCGGTTATTGGAATGTCCCTTTGCTCTGTATTCATCACTGGGTGAGGCAAACAAGCCAGCATTGTGTTATTTGACCTTGACCCACACAATGTCCCCTTAGATTAAGAGTATTCAGCCAGTGGAAATACCCACTAAGTGCTTTGTTTCTTTTTGTTTATAGTTTTCATAATTAGTTTCAGGAACAGGTTTCATTTCTGCTGCTTCTGTGATTCTGCCTATGAATCATCCCACAAAGAAATCGCCCTTCTCGAGGATAAAGTAAATCCAGAACAACAAACAGTATGCCAGGCTGTGGGAACTCCTCTCAGACCTCTTTATCCAGAACAGAGATGCTCAGCATGACAGAGGTTTTTATTGCAGGGTTTAGAGGGGAAGATGTGGGAGAAAGGGAAAACAGTTTCAGAAACAGGATATGTGTCTCTACTGCATCTCCTTCCTCAAACCTTTAGAAGGAAACATCTGCCTCCTTACACCCACTCTGACATACAAACATACAATAGGTCTCCTCCTTCCGCGCAAACTGAGGAAGTGAATCCTGTCAGTGAGGATATGAGGTTTCCCTTGAGGCAAGGTTCATGGCGGGATAGAAATTTCGGAAAGGAATGCTGATTCTGGTATCTGCAGAGATGGACAGGGCTATTCATCTTTGCCTGCGGAGCCTTTGTGTGTGTGTGTGTGACTGTGTGTACATGTAGTTTTTCATTAGCTTATTGCCTCAGTATAGCTGTCCTGGATGCTTCAGCCCAAAGGCCTGTTGGCTTCAGTAGCACTTGAACATACTGCAGCGTGGGCTGTCTTCACAGTTTTCTTCACTAATTTACTGTTATAGTCAGCAGCTGCCTCAGCCAATCTGTAAAGCCGAGCTATTTCAACCTCAAAGAAAGAGAAAAGATTTTATTTTGTGTTAAAAAAAACATCATAGAACACAAATCACAGATTGAGTAAACCCGTCTATTACAGTAACAGAAGGTGTCAGATGTTTAGTTAGTAACATGCTGTATCTTTCCTCTGTGTACTCAGGTTCCAAGGCTGCTGTCCATAGAGCCAAATAAGGGCTCTCGTGCTGGAGGAACAAGAGTGACCATCAGTGGAGAAAACCTGGACATTGGCTCTCAGGTCAGAGTCATGGTCAACAACACACTGGAATGCACCATAACTGAGTAAGTATAACTTTTAATTGCTTGAGTTGCATTGAGTCAAGTTCAGGTCAAATATCAAGTCAGTCTTAAAAGCTACAAGTCCAAGATTCAAGTGTGTCTCTGAACAGTGGTCAATTGCGAAATGTCGATTTACTTTTGCTAAGGGTGCTTTTCATGTGGCTGTCACTAAGTGGTGTAAAAACATAGATCTAATGATTAAATATTCAAAGTGTGTGGTTATGCAATATCCGTTTAAGATTATCTGTCCTTTTACACTTTATCTGTTTCTACTGTTTTAAAGTTAATTTTATGACCCATACTCGACTTGAGTCCAACCAGGTTTATTGAAGTGCATTGCAAAGTTGTGCTTGTATGAAATTCTTCAAAGCTACAACAAACATAACTTACATTCTAAGTGGAAACATTTTGGGGATTGAGCACTTAGACATCACAAGATGTGCGGTTACGATTGCCTCATTTCATTTTTTAGGAAAACAGATGAAACCATAGAGTGCACCATGCCTCCAGCCTTGCAGGCACACACTGATGCAGTGACACTGTGTGTGGAGTTTGAAAACCTTCCCTGTAAAACTGAGGAGCTTAGTAGCACATACACCTATGAGAAGAACCCCACAATCAGCTTCATCCACCCAACAAAGAGCTACCTCAGGTAAGTAGTGCACAGTACCACATATACCACAAGCTTTAAAACCAAATGTGTAAAACATGCCAAGCTGGATAACTCTGTGGTTCCCCTCCCAGAGTCTCTGACATAAGTCATTACTGTAATGTTGTCCTGATGTGCAGCGTCTTTTCCCTCTTTGCGTTCTAAATAGCACAGCATGGGTGTGCCAGGGCAGCGGCATGTCTTTGATGACGTGTGTGCACATATTCACTGCAGTCAAACTGTTATGCATTATTATCTGGTCCCCTGTTTCTGTCTTATTTTGGTGCATTGCTCCAAACAATACTGCAAAACAGTATGAATTTAGCACATTTTATTCACAGCTGAGATGTGACTCTCTCTTTTTCTCTCTATATGTGTGTATACGTGTGTGTGTCTCAGTGGTGGCAGGACGATCACAGTGACAGGCCAGGGTTTTGATCTGGTACAGAGTGTCATCATGCAGGTGCTAGGAACTGGAGAAATAACAAGTAATCAGGTAAACATCGGACATCGGACACTTTCCTCTTCCTTTAAAAATCTCTTAACAGTTATTTTAGTAGATTGCATTACTGATCAGCTGATAGGTGATGTCAAATACATTTTAAGCTAATTTGTCTTCTTTGGTCCTCCTGCAGCAGTGCGCAGTGCTCTCCCCCTCCACAATCACCTGTGTATCCCCAGCACTGAGCCAGTCACAGCAGACCTCGGTGCAGTTCTTCCTGAATGGAGTCCTCTACACAGAAGACAGCCCCTCCTCCTCCGGCAGTGATCCAGACGAAGAGGAAAAGGAGCCTTACAAAGGTCACTTCCTGTTGGAGTATGTAGAGGACCCTCAGTTCTTCACCGCCAACAAAGAGAAGCTAATTAAACACCACCTTGGAGAGCCACTGACACTCATCATCAATGTGAGTGAGACTGCTGAGACAGGAAGTTCAGATTAGTGCTCCATTGATATTTTGATTTACTGATGAGTCAAGCCAAAACCTGCCTTCACCCTGCTAGAAAATTACTGTTTTCCAGTTGTTGTGCGCCTAAAGTGGATGTTATAGTGTTTCAGTGCTTACATACAGTATTTATCTATTGATCAGATTCACCGAACATGTGCATAAACTATCAGTCATCAAACATGTCAAATATCAGTCAGTTTGAATTATGTATATACAATATTTAGATAAGTTGTAATATTTAGTTATTTGACTGAAACGTACATGTGAGATACAAGGCAAACAAACAGTCAACAAATTATATTTAAAAATAGACTGGAAACAACAGTAATTATTCAGATATTTCAGTGGATCAGTGTGATGGGATGACTGACACTCCCATCCCATGACAAGAAAAACACTGACTAGTCTATACTTTATTTAGGTTTTAGTGAAAACTATAAATACCCTTGTCAGAAAACACTGCTCACAATCTCAGCTTTAAAGAAAATAATCAATGTATTCATAGAACAAATGACGCGTAAGGAGTGGTTGCTTGTTCCTTGCTTCCAAAAGCAGCTCTGCTATAAAATGACTGCTCCCACTGTGCACAGCCAACAGGGCTGAAGGTTTCTTTATTCATATTCATTTATTCATATTCACATAAACCATGGGCACATAACACACATCAAAGGTGTGTATTTCTGTTGGGGGTCTAAAGGGGGGAAGGGGACGATGGCAGCTCGATGGGAGGTCTTGTGTTCCTGTATTCTGGCTGAACTAAGCACCTGTCTGCATGGATTTATCATCCTCAAGGGCTACTGGCTGTGACACCGTACAACATGCACATGCTAACAGGACATACACGGAAGTTTAAAGATGATGCAGCTTCTGCTTTATATGTTTATGTGTCAGGATGAGGCCCCAGCAGGAATTGCTGCCTCAGCCTGTCTACATGGGTGACTCTTCTGTTGTTTCCTGTTTTCTTCAGGCAGGTTAATTCCACTTGTAGTGGACCTGAAGTGTGGAGAAAGGCTAGAGAGGGATTGTGTGTGTTTAATAGGGAGCTTGTTAGTCAGCCAGATCCTATATTAAGGACCTGAGCTGGAATGTGGGTGGGTTCTGTTTGCTCTCATCCTGTTTTGGCCTTTAGATTTCATTGTTTTGGTGCGATGAGTTTAAGTGTGAAAACTGTTGTTTATGGAGGTTATACTGTAGATTTTACAATACGCTCGAACATATTTTCTGATAGTTTGAGGGTTTTTGTGTTTATGTTTTTTCTTACATGCAGTATGTTTATGCATGTGTGCATGTGTTGTGTCTGTGCTAGGAAGAATTTGTTGACAGAGACCCAGGGGGTGGCATCCTGCAGCAGGGACAGGACAGGGCCCTAAGGGTGTAATCAAAGCAAGGAAGCGCACGGGGATAAACACACACATACACACCGAAACACACAGTCTCTCACTCGTCACTCTTGCATTTTAACAAGTAAAATGAAAGTTTCATTTTGAAAAAAATGGTTGGTAAAAATAACATTGTACATACCAAGGGAATTGCAGAGATCTGTTAGTGCTGCAGTATCGCTACAAGGAAAATTAGGGCTAATGAAACATACACATACAAAGTTGTAGACAAACACTCAAATTAGCCAAAATTATTTGGAAGAGAAAACAAATGCAGATGGTAAAATTATCACCCAAACTGTTTTAACTCATCAGAGTTTACAGACATAGCTCCTGGTTGGACGGTTGACACCAAATATAGTGACTTAGAAAATCTGGCTAATCTTGACTTGGTTAGAATCTTGATGATTATATGTCTACTTGTGTTGCTTGTCTTGTAGTAATAATTTTGTTGTGTTATCAGACAGCAGTTTGGGGATATAAAACATAGGCCATCAATTCAGTACTGCAGTGCCAGATAGTTAGGAGACTTACAAAAGACACCCACATAAAAGTCAAAATTGAATCAGCAGACTTTTAGTCTCTACTATGAATAAAGTTTCAAAAACACTGGGTCCTACATTTTCCGTATTACAACTTTCTGTAAAGGTATCTTTCATCAAACCCTTCCCGGTTTTCAAACTCCTTACCTCTAGGTTGTAAGACATACCTTCTCTTATAAATGTATAATGTGTGATGTCCAACACCAAATTGGCATAGCCCTGCTAAAATCACAGTGGCATCATCAGGGATATTTTTTCAGATCTTATTAATTTCCCTCTAGATCTGCAGAACACATTGTTGACTGTTTTAACAGACTAAGTGGGACTAATTCACTAAACACTTTAATTAATCTAGCTCTCAGCAGGAAGAATCAGAGTTTGTATTGGACACAGAACAGTTGGACTGATAAAAAAGGTCCGTGGCAGCTAATTCCAACAGGCTCTTGCAAAGGCCCTGAGAATGTTATTTTGGGCAGTGGCAGGGACAATTGCTGATGGGTTTGTTTGTAGAAACTTCCCTGGTCGTGTAAGAGAAGCGTTGGGATTGTTTGCTGCTTTAAGATGAACTCCAGTCCAAACTGGATGAGTTTAATGCTGGCTTCCTCCTTGTGACATCTGTGCGATCACGGTTCAATTTCTATGTGTGTTACTCGTGAATGTGGTCTTTCTGAATGTTATTTGTCCATGTTCAAAGTTCTACGCTCTGGGTTCTTACCACTGACCAGCTGACGGTTGTTTATGTTTGTTTCTGGCGCAGAAAGGGCCAAGCGATCTGGAACTGGTGCCAGAGGAATACTCCGTGATGATTGGCCCCTATCCCTGTAATATCAGCTTCCATAATGACCAGCTGTTTCACTGCACCATTAACGAACTGCAGTGCACCAGTGAAAGGGAGCTGCCTGTCACTGTAAGTATTCAAGCATGTGAAACACAACAATACAATACAAATACGCACAACCTTGTGTCAAAAAATATTGCTGGATAGATCCTGTTAATTTTAGGTTATCACCCATCATCTGTCACACAGATGAACATTCTGAGTCTTTAGACAAGAGTCCAGACCATCTGTGCTGTTCACTGAAGCAGATTTGAAGTCCATGCACAGTCAGTGATATGTGTGTCTCTCTGTATGCATTATGAATGGTTTGTAGTCTCGGAGCATGTCATCATGAATCAGCAGTTAGTGGGGGTGGTGAGCTGTCACTCTGTGCCACATTGCAACAGTAAAATTGTGAAATTTTTACCACTCCCCCTCATCCCTTTAATCCTTTATCTGCGTTTCTATCATTTGCAAAACAATTACCTACCACACAGACGCTATCTGCTCACACCAGTGCCCAAGTCCTCTGAGTCAGTGATGATCTCACTTGTGTTTTTGTTTTGTCTCCATGTTCTTTCCGACACAATTAAAGATCCTGATTGAGACACGGTCGAGCCCCGTGCAGTCCTGATAAAACTAGACTTTCTTCTACCAGATATCCTATCTGTTGTCCATTATTGTCTGTTCTGTCTTACAGGGCTTTAAGGGGAGAAAGCGTTCATCTATATTTAAATATGATGAGGCTGTGAGTGGTTTGCTGAAATAGCTCAGAAACATATGTTAGCTGAGTTGTACTGTTAAGACCCGTTTCCCCACTTTGACACAGAAATAGAAGGAGAGCTCTTTTATATCTCACCCTCTCACTCTCGATAGTCTTCTTTCCTGGTGTACCTGTGGCTCGCTCCATTACCCACCCACCCCCGTCTGTCTCTCAGGATGTCTGAGAATAAACACAGGCAATTAGCATAGACATAAAGACAGGGCAAGGGTCAGATGAGATGTCATAACACAAATGGGTGGGCTGCCTGTACATGAGCAACGAGGATGATTTGTGTGCACATTTGACAGGGGCATAAATACAGAGCATGTGTATATTTTCTTTGCATTGGTACATTTGAATAAATGCATACATGTCGGGCTGTTGCATAGCTTATGGCCATTTGTGTTTCTTCACTTACTTTCAGAAGCAAAGCTATTTTTATACGCATGTTATGCTTGGCTCTGAAGTGTAGCTGAGCTGTAGAAGTGGATGTAGGGAAGCTGTATATTTGTACCCCAAGTGAAACAGGAACAGGGAACAATGGTATTTTCCCCTCCATTACACCAGGACTAGCTGTTGCAGTGTCTGGAAAAGGGCTTTTTTTTTGCTGGTCTGGGTAAATAAATTCCTGAGCCAGAAGGAAAGAGACAGAGTGAATAAGAAAAGAAGCTAGGTGTCCAGTGAGCCAGTTTCCCCTTCGGAGTAAGACCAGTGTGAGAAATATTTGGTGTGAGGATTGGAGGCTTTTTATCTGAGGCTCTTTTTATGAAGTATGTTCAGATAGGGGAAGGAGAATGAAGGATGTGAGGAGGGACCAGAGAGACCCTGCTGACTAATCAGAAGGCAGAAGTGAAAGTCCGTTTCTTGTCACATCTGGGTTACTCTGAACTGGGTGACTTCTTCAGCTGTTTGCAGCAAGAGACAATTTTTGCAAACTCTACAGTGTGTAATTTTTTCTGTGTCTGCACCTGTGCCCATGAAAAAAAATGATGTATGTGTACATATGTGCCTGTGTGCAGGAATTTGTGTTCTCATTAGGAACATGTTATACTGTGTGCATCTTTACACTTTATGACATAAAGAAAAAATATCTGCTCATTAGTGCTCTGCCTGCCACCGAATGTGCTTCTGTCTTCATCTTTGTCTCTATCTCAAAATCAGATTTGCTTATTTAGCATAACCATAACCAAAAGTGCTGCCACTGGGTTGTTAACTAAAAGAGGAAAATTTTGGACGGCTTTAGAGAAGACTGAGAAACATGTCTAAACTTTTTATGTGTACTGTGCTTTAGCGTGTAAAGGTCTTGTATGATGATCACAACAGAAGAAAGCAGTAAAAGAAAACAAAAGAGGAGTAATGTTTTGAAGACCTCTTTACACTTTCATTTGTCGTTTCTTTTTTCTCTTTCTAGGTGCAAGTGGGAAACTTTCACCACACCATCGCCAAAGTGCAACTTGGTGGCAGTGAGCTGGCCATTGTGGTATCCATTGTGGTGTGCTGTGTGCTGCTGTTGCTGTGCACTGTGGGTAAGTTGTGTACACATGCACACCATCAAATGAAAGATGTGTGCCTGCTGTAGAAATGGATGCACCAGATGTGGAACAGACAAAAAGAAATTTGGGGGGTCATAATTTCTATGTACGTCATCCCTTTTTAGTGCAGTGCACAAAGACCCCACTGTTCCTGTTACTGTCTGCTCTCTGTGTGCTTTGTGTGTCTGCATGTGTATTGTATTAATACACAAATCTTTGTGTGAGAGTGTGTGCGCAGGGCAGGATAGGGCTTGTGTGTGAGTGTTAGTGTGGATTTTCGCACATTTCCCTGAATCTGTTCTCACATAATCAGTTTTTCCCTCAGACTTTGAGACA
The DNA here is from genome assembly GCA_900302695.1 of Helostoma temminkii. Taxonomy (NCBI): domain Eukaryota; kingdom Metazoa; phylum Chordata; class Actinopteri; order Anabantiformes; family Helostomatidae; genus Helostoma; species Helostoma temminkii. The sequence continues at coordinate 16,637 of OMLM01013986.1, read as the reverse complement.
TTTTTGCAGTAACTTTATTTACACATTCACTAACTTGTAGAAAATATTCATTTAAATATTCTCAGAATCAGAACTATTCATGCACATATTTTTCACAGACTCACACAATAAATACAGCTCAACCTTTTATAAACATATTTTAATAAAATCTTTTCGACCCATTTTTTATCAGATTATTATATTAGTGAAAGTTACTGATTTAATATAAGCTGTAAGTCTGTGATAACTGTCTTTAGGTTGAAACAAGTGGTTTTGTCTTTCTCAGCTCTCGTAGTGTACTGCACAAAGAGTCGAAGGGCAGAGCGCTACTGGCAGAAAACTCTACTCCAAATGGAGGAGATGGAGTCCCAGATCAGAGAGGAGATCCGTAAAGGTGTGTTTACACAAGAAGACACACATGCATAGGCATGAAAGCACACCCTCTACTATGAGTTTTGTGTTTTAAATCCAGAATGATGTGTGCAGAATGACTTCCAGACAAAACCTGTGTGTAGAGTGAAATATTGACCACATATGTTCGTGTATTTGCCTGTTTGTGCACGATCATGTGTGAGCAAAAAGTGGCGTTTGTTTGAGGTTTTGTTTCTGGTCTAAAGTGGGAGGGAGATACAACATGACAGATTTGCGCCTGGTAAGCGTGACTCATAAAACAGTGTCTGACAAATGATCAGTCACACACAGACACACTCAGTGGCCACATCACCTTGGCTGTGTTTGCCCTGTAGGAGCAAGGCCAGTGTGTGTGTTTAGTTCTCTGTTTCTGTGCATGTTTGTGTGTCTAGGGCATTAGAGTAAAGCCATGTGAAGGCCACTCTACATCTGAGCAGCCAGATTTATGGCGTAGAGATGGGGAGACGGATAGAGAAAGAGAAATGGAGGGAGGAAGCGATAGGAGCGAGAGTCAGGGCTGCGAGACTGAGGAGAGGCAGAAGCGTGGGAGAGAGAGGAGGAGGAGGAGGAGGAGGGGAGAGGTTATTTAGTCAAAGGACAGGGGTATATTTGTGGCCAAGTTCAGGGTGAGTGTGCACAAAGTGAGGGATAGTTCTGCTGAGGGGAAAAATGTGATAAAAGCAGAAGAATGGGGAGTGGAGGAAGGTGGGAAATTGACATATTCCAGGTTACAGGAATAAGAGGGTTTTGGTCTATTTACATGAAAAGTGAGGCAGAAGGGAGGTTGGATATTCAGGCCTGGTGCGTCTAATCAGGAGTCTGTGGTGTGAACTGACTGGAGGTTTATAGGACATGTTAGTGTGCACAAAGATAAATAACCTGGATGAGTAATGAAATATGTTTTAAATCCCCCAGGTTTAGTATTCCCTTCTTTCTACACAAACACATTCTAAAGACACCGGTGTTGTAACCCAAATACGTCTCTCATTCCATGACAGGAAGCATTTTTCCATAAAGTGATCTCCAGCATCTCATTAAAGAAAAACATTATGCTCTCCTAGAACATGCTACACAATAAAGTGGCTACAATATTAGCATTAGCATTAAGATTAAAGTCAGTGTCTGGACATGCAGCTGTTGTTTCTGCATGTAAACCTTAGATGTTTTGGATGAGAGCCTCAGACTGGATTTGGTTGCTCTGATTATCGTTTGGTAAATATTTGCCTGCATGCCGTGCTGAGCAGCACAATCTGGCAAAGAGAGAGAGAGAGTAAGAAGATCAGAGGATCAGTGGTATATTTAGTATTCAAGCAGAACATGATATTCAAGCAGAACATGATACTCAATCTAGGAAATTAAATGATACAATTCTGTACCTCATCTAAAATCTCTTCCACTGAAACCAGCCAGTTCCTTTCAGATCCCACAGCTGCCTGAGAGAATTGGGTGGTTATTGCATTAGTCTCAAAACAGATTTTGGACTCATTCTGCTTAGCAACAAATGAAGCTTGGAAGCCAAATGCAATAAACAACCATGATTTAAAAACACAGGATGTACAATAAGATAATTTGTGTCTGTTTTGTTGTTCTTTCAGGTTTTGCGGAGCTGCAGACGGACATGACAGACTTAACCAAGGAGCTGAACCGCAGCCAGGGCATCCCCTTTTTAGAGTACAAACAGTTTGTAACACGCACGTTCTTTCCCAAGGTGAGAAAACCTATATTTCCTCCGCTATCTGATTTCAAATGACAGACTGATAACACCATTTTTCTCTATGGGGTTTTAATTTTATTCCCTCCATGTCCCTTTCCACGTTCCCCAGTGCTTGTAATATGCAGGATAAGAGTTCACCTTGGAACTTTTAAACATATACTAGACATCTAGCGAAGTGTGGCTCAGTTTGGCACCCTGTAGGAGAGCTAATGTGTTCTCTATAGGTAGGAGATTTTCTGATGTGCTGTCCACCCAGAAGGTAGTCTGTGGGTCTATGTGTGAGTGGGAGTTTTTCCACCAGTGCAGACAGACAGCTTGGGAGGCTTTGTCTTCCAACCACAGGCATGGATTTTCAAGGAGTCAGAACAATGGCAGGCAATGAGACAAGAAACTTTCCCCCAGATTTCTCAAAACACACTCTACAGTTAGCTCACACACCCACACAGTTTTTTAAGTGTACACACTCTTGCGCAATGGCCGGTTTGTTGCAGGACACTAGAAACTGCTTTCTGTCATGAAGGAAGTGAATGAGGAGAGTGTTGAAAAGCTGCATAGAGAGAAACATAAATTTGAGTGTTGCTACTTGAGAATCATTTATCCATAGTTTCCCACTAAGACAAAAAGATCTCTATTCGCGCCCCTTTGTGAGCTGGTTATTCCCCAAGAGCTTCTGGTTCTCTTAGATTACACCAAGACACAACAGTGTTAGACACAGAAAGAATACAAGCCAAATGTAGCTGTCCTGAGGTGACAGACTGAGTTGAAAGGCTGCCTCTTGGCTCTGGGTCAGTTTGTCTCTAAAGCCATTAAGGCTCGTGACGTTTTGTGTCACAGTGTCATGTTTCCTTTTCATAGTCAGTCAGCGCCTGTTCAAGGCCTCTTCAAGAAATTCTGCCCTTTGGTTCCAGACTACAAATTTACCTCTCTAGTCTCGGTGCCAGATCCTTTTATCCTCCTTGTCCATCTATGCTGTATTTATGACCGCAGCTGGCTTTGTAATACAGTTTTCTGCATGTGTTTACGTGTGTTTCAGATGTGTTCCGATTACGAGAAGAGTTTGGTCCAGCCTGTCTACGAGACTCATGCTCTGGGCCCTCGAGCGTTGCCAGAGACCCACCCGCTGCTTCAGGATTGGCAGGTGAAGGGTTAAGCCATTAGGATGTTAGGCTAGGTCGTGCTTCCTTCTGCCAGAGTGCCTTGATTTGGGTTCTTTTTCACTGCCTTGCTTCTCAACTGGGTCACTCTGAAGCTTATTAAGGTTTTCAAGTGGGCTTGATGTTGCTGAGGAGTAAAGTATACTGTGTATTTTTCCCTTTGTGTGCTTGTTATAATGTATGTGAGGAGCGGTATACTGTACATTTTTCAAGTGAATACTAATGCATTTTATTCAGTGGTTGTTGTGAGTGAGACACAAAACACTTCAGCATGTCAAACAACAAGCTGCCCACAAAGTTGATGGTAGGTTGCTGACACACTTCCCACTGGCTCTCGAACAACCAAACAGTTTCATTGAAATCCACCTCTAGTTGTTCTGTGTATGTGTAAAAGAGGGGTGGACTGGAGTGAGAGTTATAAAGAGTGAGTAGGAGAGGGAGCATGCACTTTCACACATCTCTATGCGAATGCGCGCTGAACGTGAAAGCGCGTGTGTGCGCACATTAGCGAGAGAGAAAGTAACGATTGTGGCGCTAGTTTTGGGTCGGCAGCCGGGGGAGGCTGTCTAACGGTGATGAAGTGCCTTGGATCCGCATCGTCTTCCCAGGAAGTGTTTTCCAGGTCATAGCAAATAAATCTCACAGGCGGGCATTTATCTTAATGGACACCCCTGTTCTCCTTCTGTCAGGCTGCAAACTACACCATATGGCTGCAGTCCAGAGGGAAGACTTCATCACACTGCTGCGTAGTCGCACCCATAGATAGCCCATACTCATTAAGTCGACTCTGCACATTTAGAGACAATCACACACAGTCAGGGACCAAAGTGCGAGATATAGATGCAACAGAGAGAACCCGAGAGAGGTGCTTGAAGAAAAAGAAGGAAGAGCTATGATAGAAGGATGAGGTGTTCACTAGATGGGTCACTCAAGACAAGGAATGAAAAAGATTAGGGAGGGTGCAGCAGGTGTGTAAAGTGCTTTGGCGGAAGTCAGACAGAGAAATAACTGTTTCGTCCCCCTTCTGTCACCAGGCCACCAACACAACAAGGCCTAATGTAGAGGAGGGCATCACCTTATTCTCCACTCTGCTTAATAACAAGCACTTCCTGATCACATTTGTCCACGCCTTGGAGCAGCAGAAGGACTTTGCTGTACGAGACAGGTAAGTGCCTCAGCAGGTATATTTGATAGAAACAGAGAAAGCATTGATTGGCTTTTGGTCATTAAATTATGGTCATTAAATTAATAGGATTTTCATATTTACAAAATTTTATTCCATAACCAATTAAGTCTGTGGTCATTTTTAGGCTGTCAGCCGTGGATTTGTTGCATTGTGCTGAGAGGTGTTTTAAAGCTGCTACGGAATATTTATAATTAACATTTCAATAAAACAAATAATTGTGTGTGATGTGAAAGGTGTTCAACATCATCACCAACCTCTGTAGTTTTCAGTGTCTTTGTTTTCCAAAACACAACTTCACTTGACGTCACTGCTCCTACCAGCCTGGGTCTGAGTCACAAAGTTAGACAAACAAGCCAGTGGTAAACATAACTGTTGAAGTACAAGCACCAACAATAAAAATTATAATATAACCAAAGCAGCCTCAAAAACATGGTAATCCTTAACTTCTCATGCAGAGCTGTCACATTCACATCAGTAGTGCTAGGGAAAGTGGTTGCTCCATTTTCTTAAATACTAAATCTATCACTGTAGCTGCTTTAGTCTTTTTGTCCTGAAACTAGCCAGTCATCGTAGAGCATTAGAGAAAAATTGCAGAGCTAAGAATATGTTGCTGTCCCAGCTCAACATCAGCACTTACTGACTGATGTAGCCTCTTTCCCCTGGATTAAAGGGGCTTTGCTCGGGAAATCCCCTCCACTTCTGGATTTAGTCACCCAGACAGTCCCTGCATCAAGGCTTTATATGGCTCTCCGGTCACAGGTATTTTAGGGAAAAGTGAGCCTCGTTGTTGTTTCTGTAATGTGGTTATTTTTAAATCTTCAGTGACCACACACTGACAGGTTATGTTTGAAAGTGCATGTTTTAACTGGCCAACCCCCTCTGCTACTGTGTTTTCTCATCCCTCAGATGCAGCCTGGCATCTCTGCTCACCATTGCCCTCCATGGTAAACTTGAGTACTACACCAGTATCATGAAAGATCTGCTGGTGGACCTGATTGATGCTTCAGCTTCAAAGAACCCCAAACTGATGCTGCGCCGCACCGAGTCTGTTGTGGAAAAAATGCTGACCAACTGGATGTCCATCTGCATGTACAGCTACCTCAAGGTGAGGATATAACAGTGGCTCAGCAAAGTAACAAGACAGGATTAATTACAACAGCTCTGATTTTTGACTTCTCCACTCTGCCACCTTCTTCAGGAAACAGTGGGTGAGCCTTTCTTCCTGCTGCTGTGTGCAATCAAGCAGCAGATCAACAAGGGCTCCATAGACGCCATCACAGGGAAGGCACGCTACACTCTCAATGAGGAGTGGCTGCTCCGGGAAAATATTGAGGCCAAGCCACAGGTCTGATACCTCACACACTTCATTTTTCACATACGCATGTTTGCTTTTCAGGGGTCAATTCCAAACTTAAACATTGATTGTGTTAGCTGCCAGGAAGTTTCCCATCACACCGAAATTTAGAACTCACCAGTTATTGCAAGGCGTGAAATATATCGCTTTGGTTGTTTTTGCAGAACATCAACGTGTCCTTCCAGGGATGTGGCATGGACTCATTGTCTGTCAGGGTCATGAATACAGACACAATCTGCCAGGTGAAAGAAAAAATCATAGAAGCCTTTTATAAAAACCTGCCATTCTCACAGTGGCCCCGGGCAGAGGATGTCGACCTGGGTAAGAGCATATTTTCTCTGATTATTTTCATCCTTTCCTCTCCACACCCTACCAAGATGTAGTAATCTCCTTTGCAAAAGGTCAATTCCTCTCATGAAGCTCAACTAACCTGAGGCTGTAATATAATAAATGACAGAATACATTGAGGAGAGTGTACAGTTATATTCACAAAGAGTTATTGCTTTCAAAGCTGTGCAGCCTGCAGAGCTGATTTGATTAATGGCCTGAGAATATTTCCACAGGTCGTGACATGGAGAGTTAAAGCACGACTGCCCTCTATCTCACATATATTCTTATATATATATATAGTCAAATTTAGGTTGAAATAGTCTAATATTGCTCACCTCCCATCTCCTGTCTCCTCTCTCCCACCTCTCCTACCTCCAGAGTGGTTTGACTCCGGCAGCAACAGTAAGCTGCTGCAGGATCTGGACAATTCATCAGTGGTGGAAGATGGTCGAAAGAAACTCAACACAGTCTTCCATTACCAGGTGTGTGTGTGTATTTGGGTGATGGTTTAAGGGTGCACCTTAGTACCCTTGATAATTTACCAGCTGGTGTTTTGAAGGCGAGAACTCGCTGAGAATGGTGTCATTGATGGTCAGTGGATGGGGGAGTGTAGCTAAACACAATCTGTGTATTATGGTTCATTGTACAGGTCCACAGATGGGCAGAGCTGCTGTAATGATTCTACATTTAGACACACCGTAGAGTATAAATCGTGTTTGTGTAATTTTGACAGTAATTATCATAATTGTTGATAATTAGTAAATTGGTGGTACCTGTTGATCAACACAACAGTATGTATGTGATTTGATCACATCAGAATGACTTTTTCTTAAAAGCTTGTACAAATGTTGTCCAACCATCCTAGAAGGCAAATGTATTTAAATCTGTTTGTAACATCAAAGGCAGGATGAAAAACCAATTTAACCAATTTTATTTCATTATCTACGTGTGTATGTATGTAATATTACTTTTACTTACTTTACTTACTTTTACTTTATTTCTTAATTGCTTAAGACTAAGTCATTAATATTGGAAACAAAAATTTATGATTCGGGTTTGACATCTCATTACTTATATCAGTACTTAATAGTGCTAGTAATCTATACAGTAACTGACATGTACTAATAAATTACCTGTATATATTTATTATAATGTATACAGGTAATATAGGTAATGTGTGCACACATTGATTCCTAAACCATTGTGAACTTGTGTAACTGCATATGTAATAATCAAAGTGCACCATGTTATTCATTAATCATTAATCATAATTAATTGTACTGTAAATATAAAAAAAGGATTCTTCTTTTATTCTTTTTCTAGTCCCTAAGAACACCTAAAATGTCACCAACTGGAGTCCCATTAAGAATATTTTTATATGTGTGTTTGCTCATGACTATGTTCATTTGTGTGTGAGTAAACAGACGTTCAGTGACCCTTGGCATTTGACCTGTTACCTGTACTTGTTAAGTGCTCTGTTTAGTTTTTGCTGAGCCACTGGGACAGAGCTGTGAAAGCAGCGAGCTGTAGCATGTACTAACAGTCTGGGTTCACCGGCAAGGCTGCTCAATCCATTTCACTGCAGGTTGACTTTAATGAGCCCAGCCAGGCTTACTCAGACTCACCACCACCAAAACCAACGAACATGCGCACACACAAACATATGAAACTCTCAACACCACACTCCCCTAGAGGGCATGCTTAATGACGCTGTTCTGTTACACCCAAGCTCACCTCTGACCCTGTGCCCTCTGTCCTCTCTCCTTTTTCCTCCCTCCCCCCCATCCTTCTTCTTCTCCTTCTCTCCCTTCTCAGATCCCAGAGGGGGCATCGCTGGCCATGAGCATGAAAGACAAGAAAGAGAACACCCTGGGGAGAGGTACGTCACCTTCAAACACCCACAACCCATCATCATGTCACCCACACTTGGATAACTACACACACTCACTCGATCAAAGCAAACAGCACATGCTTAGATGATCATGAGAACACGATACACTCATGTAAACACGCATAAAACCACACAATATCCCATCCCCAAAAACACAGTGGACATCTAAACACACTCATACTTCATAAATCACAAAACATGCTGGAACTGGAGTTATGCCACCACTTCATTCAGCGCTCCTTTTCTATGTTATAGATTTATTCCATTAGCAAATGTCAGCTTGGGGGAAAAATGTGACACAAATTGGCCCATTGTCCAGCCTCAAGCAGAAACATAATGACTGCTCCGCCTGTTGACAGATGAGTTTACATACAGCCTGTAATGGGCATGTCCATTTGTTGTCTAGGGTCTACCTTACATAATCAGTACCAGACCAGAGCTCAGTTCTGCTCAGGCTCTGTCCATCAAAGCCTCTCCTCTCATTCATACTGGGCCAAAAATAGGCTTATGCGGGCCAAACCTGGCTCTGGCTTCAAAGCGTCGAGGGGGTGTTATGAGCCTGTAGTGCTCCCTGGCTAATATAAAACACTGTCCTGCCTGTCTGTGATCAGGGTTGAGGGTCTGGACTGAGGCCCGCTGGATAGGAGCATCTCTGGCAGAGAGGGCTGTAATGAGAACACACTCATCATGTGTGTGTGTTTCTGTAAATGCCTATCTTTGTTTTCCCTGGTTTGTGTGTATAATAATTCACTGTATTTGTTGTATTTGTGTCTTTATGTCTGCATTCATTCTTGTGTTTAGACATGCATTCTCATACGTGTGTGCACGTGTTTATGTTTAGATCTATATATAAACCAGCAATGTTTAATGCTGTTTTCCAGCGTTGGCCGAGCATTACCATCTCATTACGTTGGCTCCACAGCCAATCACAGACTCTGTGTGTCTGTCTCCCATAATCTCCCTCTTTTCTCTCTCCTTTCACTCGTAATCTTTCTCTTTCATTCTCTCAGACAGTTCCCCTCCCCTACCGACCCACAGTCCACCTTAATCACTTCTCCTCTTGCGTGTACTCTATCTCCCTTGCTCTCCTGTCAATCTCCTTCGTGTTTTTTCTTTCTCTCCTATCTGTCACACTCCTGTGTTGCCTCCTCCTGTCTCCTCTCATTCTCTCAGGTCTCCACCCTACTGATTGCACATTGTTTAATGCTATATGTTTCTTTTTTTGTCTCTTTCTCTTTAGTTAAAGATCTGGATACAGAGAAGTATGTACACTTGGTGAGTATCTCCTTAGACTGCAAGTAATCAAACTGTTTCTATAAGTGGTCTCCGGGTTTACTGTCGGAGCTGTTCCTGTGTGCCATTGTTAGTCAGCTTGGAGCAGGTCTGATGACAGAGAGAATGGGGGTGAGTGGAGGTGAAAAGGAAAGCTGCTGAGAGGACATGACAGCGCTAATGCCTCTTAAGCTCTTTTACAAACGTCAGCCAAGATATGGGCCCTTTGACTTTAGAATAATGAGTTCTTTGAAACACAATTTGCCGGGTGAATAGTTAGTTTTACAGAACAGTTCTTCAGTCCTTTTTTTTTACACAAGTAGGTGGAATTTGACTACTTCTTTCTTTTAGCTACCCCTATGTCAACGTGTATGAGCAAGCCAGAGACATGATCCTGTACACAACAACCAGAGAAAACTTTAGAAATTTCCGTACTCGCATCACTTCCTCAATTCTGTATATTATTCACTGTTTCAAAATACCCTGATGTGGTTTATGGATCATGTGTCTAATGCATGAAACAGAAAATTCCCCCTTCAACAACTGAGACAACAGAGACAGTAGAGCATTCATATGGCAGGATTATTGCTTCAACTGCAGCATGTTGACCTTTGACCCCTGGTGTTCCAGGTTCTACCTCATGATGAGCTAATGGAGACCAAGAAGTCGCACAGACAGAGTCACAGGAAAAAGGTCTTGCCAGAAATCTACCTGACACGTCTGCTGTCTACCAAGGTAACCAGAAGCAAGAAACTGCTAACTGTAACACCACACCAACAGAATTTAGCTAGTGCTACTCATATTAACCTCAGGAGCTATCTAGGAATCATGTCCATTGAAACCATGCGTTTTTTGTTTCCTCTACAGGGAACTCTTCAGAAGTTCTTGGATGACCTCTTCCAAGCCATCCTTAGCATCCCTCCAGATCGCCCCCCACTGGCTGTCAAATACTTCTTTGACTTCCTGGAGGAGCAGGCTGACAAACGGGGCATCACAGACCCAGACACCCTGCACATCTGGAAAACCAACAGGTAGAAAGCTTAACTCTGTGATTTAAATCCCTTTTGGTCACCTCTCTGTGCAACTGCAAGGCTTTAAGCGCTTATCTATCCCTGTCTTTGCAGTTTACCTCTGCGTTTCTGGGTGAACATCCTGAAGAATCCTCAGTTTGTGTTTGACATTGATAAGACAGATCACATGGATGCATGTCTGTCTGTCATCGCCCAGGCTTTCATAGATGCCTGCTCCATTTCTGACCTGCAGCTAGGCAAGGTGAGTCTGCCTGTCTAAAAGAAGAGTTTTCAAAGTCAGTCATTGCAGACTTCCCCTGAGACAATTAAAATGTCTTCATATATCTTTTGTAGTGTATTCATGGGCGTACAAATGATTATTGGTAAATTACTTTGAAACTAAAGGAAACTTCAGAAGATCCTCATCAAAGTTTTGGAGTTATAAGGAGTATATTTTTCTTGTCTTTATTACTTTTCTGAACAGATTCATGGACATTTATTCATGATTGACATTGGAGATAATGATATCCTCTGAAGATGTAAAGGTTATACTGAATCTAAACCAAGTGTATCATATCTGTGTGTTGTGATTTAACAGAGTTATGACTCTGCAAAGAAGTAAAAATTGATTTATAATTTTACACACCAATTCTACCTCACACAGTATATACTATAAGGTTATATATCTACGCCTCTCCATCTGTCTCCTTCATCCCCTGGGGATATGCACCTCTCAACTTGAAGATTTTTGATCAATTGTACTGTATGATTCCTAGTATAGCTGTCTGGTCAGATTTTAGATTAAATAAAGGTTATATATCTGTGTATCTATCTAGCTGTCTATCTTTCTGCCTACCTATGAATATATCCATCTCACCCAAACACACACACACACACACACACACACACACACCTCCTGAGTCCCTCTGTGAATCCTCATCCCAAAGCCTTCAGACTGTCAGCTCCATCTACCTCTGCTCATGTTATTTCAGCCCAGTCGGCTGATCCAAGGTCATGAGCACCAGGGATCTCTTTTTGTGGAGTGTGTGAGTGCATGTGTGTTCAGATATGCATATGTCTCTCTGTCTGTGTGTGTGTGGATGCATGTCAGTGTCCTCACTGCTCGCAAATCCATCTCATCCCTCAGACACACCGTGACCCTGAGCACGCTCTGCTTCCTGTCTCTCTCTGACTGACTTCCTCCCAGGAGGGACTTGTGGACTCATCCAAATAATGCTGCTCTTTCATTGAGAAACAGTCTGATTTATATACTTAACTTCAGCGCCAAAGAGCCAGTGCAGTACCAATGGATGCATAGACAGACATAAACCTCAAGCTATGAGACACTGTGCTTGTATGTGTCTGCAGCTTCGTAATTAACATGTCACATCTGGCTGTGCACTTACAGCTTTGTCACTAGGTTCAAGGAAATGGGCACATATTCTCCTGTAGGTCAAGGAGACTACTTTTTCCTTGAGTAGTAACAGAAAGTTGTGTTTGTGGATGCGTATGAGTGTATGTGATGGCCCCGGGACAGGGCAGGGAAGGGTACAGCGTCTGGATTAGCAGGAGCACAGCAGGGGAGAGAGAGAAGGGTAGGAAACCAAGCAAAGCTTGCTGTTTCCACGGAAACCCTTTCATCTAGCGAGATGCGGGCATGGAAGGCCACGGGGTCACAGGGGGGTTACCAAGCAGATGGGCAAACAGCAGGAAGTGACCTTGTGGACAGGAAGAGAGAGGGCTCCCTACCAGAAGGAGTGACTATGGCCACAGCCTTTCAGTCACCCAGTCCCTTTAACACACAGTTGCAAACAAACACACATTAGCTGACACAAATAACTTGTGACACATAGAAATATTAAGGTGCGCTGTAAGCACATTCACTGATGCTGAAAGCTCAGGCTGCCCGTCTCTTTTTCTCTGTCCTACTTTTCCTCCATCCCTTTCTCTTTTATACACACACACACACACACACACACAAACACACACACACAAACACACACAACAGTAGTCACCGCTAAAACCCAAATATGCCCACAGCCGATTAACCTCGCTACTTCTTGCCTGCTTGAATAAGCACCAGTGTAAGAGCCTGAAGTGACTGTGGGAGAGAGTGGCAGTGGTATGAAAGAGTATTGGTTGGACTGGAATGTACCTTCTCTGCCTTCAATAGTTTGAGCCCCCTCTTGTGTGGAAAGGAAACTGTTTCCTCCCCCTGTTGTCTAATTTTATGCTGGTTTCAATAGCGTTATCAACACTTACCATCCAGTCCAAGCAAACTGTTCCTTATTAATTGGTTGAAGTACTATATAAGCATATTAAACATAAGCAAAGGGTACCAGTACCATTCTATAAAATACTCATTTAAATTAAGTTCATACATTCAAATTTTCAAGAACCCAATATCCAGAAAATATTGACTTTCTAAAATGCAATAAAATAAAAATCAGATTTTTTTATTCACATATTTGTTTTTGATTTGAGTCCCCAATGTTTGAAATGAAATGAAATGTTTTTGTTTGTTTGTTTGTTTGTTTTTTCAGGACTCCCCTACCAACAAGCTGCTGTATGCAAAGGAGATCCCTGAGTATAAGAAGAGAGTGCAGTGCTACTACAGGCAGATACAGGAAATGCCACCTCTGAGTGAGCAGGAGATGAATGCTCACCTGGCTGAGGAGTCAAGAGTGAGTAGAGTGTTCAGAAAAATGTCAGAAGTGCTTCACAAAAGCCTGCAATCACAGGCAAGTCTTGTTTTATAATTTGATCTGATGTAACATTCCTGTTTGTCCTTTAGAAATACCGAAATGAATTCAACACCAACCTGGCCTTGACAGAAATCTACAAATATGCCAAAAGATACAGAAACCAGGTAAGATATGATTAGATTTGTTACTCATGTTTAAACTGGTCCTTCTGCAGCCAGTACGCCTCAGTCAACCTTGTTTGTTGAGTAAAGTTTCACAGAGCGTGACGTATCAGTGTGGAAGATCATGTGCATGTGAAGAGATGTAAAAGACTGTAAACAGCCTTACAAATTACAAATTTTCACTCAGCAATATTCTCCAAACCTGCACGTATTGTGTTTCATTAGATGTTTTTAGAAGAAAGATTTCTAAAAGAAAGAGTATCTTCCAAGCAGCAGACACCATTTAGTGTCTGATCCTCCTTTTCCAGCCCACATATACCTTTCACTTTAAGCAAACAACATGCTGTTTACTTTCTATGCATCCACCACCCCTATCTGCTTAATGGCGCTGTTAAATTGCTGCTTCATATCTCCTGTTTCGCTTTGAACTAGCCCTCTTCAAGCCCCTGCTGTCCTCCCCCATGTTTCTTCATTGCTGTAACTATTCTCTGGAGAGGCTTAGTCAGTGGTGACTGTGCCTTAATGGAGCACCCTCATGATAATACAGTTTAGCTGCTTTCCTCTGTCATGCTACTGTACTGACGTGGGCCAGGGGCTTAGACTCTGATTCACAGAGTTCTGTGAATGGCCCCTGATTGCCTATTCTCTCTCCCCAGCTCAGTTCGCTCTGCCTGGTAGCACACTGCTTCTAAGAGCCCATAAATCCCACTGACACGGTGACAACTATTGGGCATGAAAAACAGAGCAGATGTGGGTTTTGTAAATATGTGAAGAGCAAAATGCTTTTGTGGTGTGGAGGCATGCGTGAAAGCAGCAGAAGAGGCTGAAACGCTTCACCCATTCCTCTGCTGCTCTCCCTTTCCCTCTTATTTGACTTTCTATGTCCAGGCAGGTGGCTGTTTTTCACCCTCCCCTTGACAGATGCATGAATACTCCACAGACACTGAAAGTCATCTTTGTTGTGTTTTTCTTTTTTGTTTGCCTCTATCAGGTGGTGAATGCTCTGGAATCTAACCCCACTGCACGGCGCACTCAGCTGCACCATAAGTTCGAGCAGGTCATTGCCCTTGTGGAGGACAACATCTATGAATGCTGCAGCGAAGCCTGAACCTGCCAGTGTTCCTGATCTTAGCCGTCTCATTCTCCTGCTGACAGCTGCCTTTCTCTCACCTACACGGTTACTTGGGAATGTCAGCCACTAAGGAGTTAGCCTTCATAAGTGTCATTATTATTTGCAGACTGCACCAATCGTGAAAAGTGGCAGAGCGAAGGCTTTAAACCTGCCTCTCAAGCTTTATACATTGCAAAGTGTTCCTCCCCTCATCTGGGAATGGCAAGCAGTTTTCCCAAATCTTTTCTCATGACGCGAAGATTTCCAGTCTGGCTCAGCTATGCTTTAGAGGGAAGGTGTACGAGCATCGAGATGAGGCCTTTTCTCTGGATGTCGTTATTGGGACCTACAGTAAGCCCTGGTGGCAGTCTTACTGCACTGAACCCTTTTCTGAAGGGAATGAGCCAATGATGCACTGTACTGTATTATAATGTTCATAGCAATATTTATAGATGTGTTATTATACTTTCAAGTGGCCTGTTCATCAGGATGAGTAGAAGGACCTTGACACAATCCTCTAATGCCCTAAAGCCTGCACTGTTCTCAGGTGTGATTGAAGATGGGTAAATCGCTCCCATCAGTGGTCTGAACAATGGCCCAGTGTGCTTTGCAGGCTGATGATGGGTTGAGGAGCAGTGGAGAGAGGACAGTAAATGAAGTTAAGGAACTCAAATGCAATGTAGTTCACTGGGAAGAGCTGCATAACTATAGAAGTGTGCTTGTAAATGAATGAATATCATGTTGCATTCTGTTTAAAAGAGGGAAATTTACATTTATGGGGAAAACGTGCGCTCAATATAATCTGAAGAGAGACTGTATTTGTGATGCCAAATGACTTGTCAGAGTTTGTGAAATAAATTACAGTATTTAGGATTTTAAAGTGTCTAATGATGATATCGTTTATTGTACTAAGTTTCAAAGTGCTTCATTCCTAAATGCATTACTGCATAGTGAATTTTAACATTTGAAAAGCATTAACATTTGGCCTGCAACCCAAAAGCCCACCATCTCGCATCTGGAACGTCTCAGAAAACCTTGTAAATGTTGCTGTGAAAAAGCCAATAAGCGGAAAGTCGTGCAGACATTTAGCTTTGTTTTTATTGCACGACACAGAACAGCTTCCACAAGATCATAGCCTTTATGCAATGAACAGAACAATATTCCCATATCTCTTTAATGCACATACTGACATTCTTACATCCATTCAAACACGCATACAGTGTCTTGCAGGGGGCGCCTTCTTCCTGCAGAGGCTCTTTTCAGGCCCATCTGTTTACACTCATGTCTCACTCAGTGCCAAGTGAAAGCTAACCACCTCAGCTTTGTTAACGCAAAGAAAACAGGGCAGACAGAAAGACTGGAGAACAGCCCCATCAGATCAGATATCTAAACAAATTCATGACTAATTTCACCTAAATATTCATGCAACTGATTGTTTAAAGCATGTTTTGAGGGATATATAGCTGCAACAAATACTTGAAGAATTAATGTTGGCGAAAGAATGGGATTTTTTTTTGCTTGCTTTGTTTGTTTGCAGGGTGTTTGGAATGTGTTCAGTTCGATTGTCACAGACAACACCCCTATAATGTGGGGTTAAACTCTATAAAACCAACTGAGCATATTCCTTGTTTAAGGGAACTGACACATATACATACACATGCTGGTTCTTGATTATGTCAGTCCAACCTTAAGAGTGGTTGTGCCAATGTAGTGAAGACACATGGAGAGGTCTCTACTGGCCAGTAGACCATAATGCTGCTTGGCGGTGGAGGTGGGTCCCTAGGTGTGCGGGGACAGATGGGACATTAAAGAGGAAGAGGTGGGGGGCACAGGTCAAGCAGGGGCCACCTGGCTGGTAGAGACAGATGAAGTCTGGGTTTTGGAGACAGCAGTCTCATCATCCCCAAATGGATTCTTTCCACAGCACACCGTGGTGATCATGCAGTTTCTGAACTGGAAGCCAAGAGAAGAAGAATATTAGAATCACAGTTCTTATCTATGGTCAGTGGAGTAAGAAGTATTCAGATCATTTAATTAGGTGGAAGTACCAATACACTGATGCAAAAATGTTCTAGTACAAGTTAAATTCCTGCATTAAAATTCTACTTAAAAAACTGAAATATTACCAGGAAAATGTGCAGTAAAGTATGTGTACATGAAGTCAAAACTTCAAATACTCGTTTCACAGAAAATGCCCTCTGTGACTTATGTATTTCATAATTTGTTGATTGTTAATAACAACATGCAACACTGCATGAACAGCATTTCAATGTTGTGGATGAAATGGAGCATCTTTTAAATACTGCATTTATGGTTTTGACTACTGGTCCTAAAAGTAGGGTTCAGGCATTATAGAAGG